>PVJO010006662.1:36855-87378 GCA_004026905.1 Hystrix cristata
TGTTGCTATGAACATGGTGGTGCATACGTCCTTGTGGTATGACGATTTTAATTCTTCTGGGAAGATCCCCAGTAGGGGAATAGCTGGGTCAAATGGAACCTCCAGTTGTAGTTTTTTGAGGAATCTCCATATTGATTTCCACAGTGGCTGGACCAGACTAAGTCATTCTTGAAAGAGGTAATTTTAGCTTTTCTTGTCTAATCTTGTAAAATCCTCATTTGCAAACTATATTGACCTTGTGTACACATTTCTTTATTGTTTCCTTTGTGACAAATTATGCTTTCATTATGAATGCAATAGACATACTTTACTTAATGAAATGTTTTATGGTGAGGTAATATATACATATATGTATATGCACAAATTCTTATTTTATAATTATATATATGTCCCTGAAAATTCCAAATTCTATACAATTATGAACAATAATATAAGAATGGAAAAGGAAAAATTAGACTAAGATTACTTAAAATATATTCACACTCAAAGCACAATTAAAATATTAAACATTAGTAAACTCATAAAATATAACCAGGTATTTAAATTTTCATGAATATTGTACTACTGCCAAGTCTATGAGTTTTGCATTCTTAATCATAGGAGTTCATATTTCTACTTTTCCATAGATTCTTGATGGTACTTACTTGGTGTGGTGGAAGGTAGTCTCTAAGCTTTCTTTTTGTGTAATTCCTAACCAATCAAAAGGGTATCAAGTGATATTTCAAATCAGAAATGGGATGATGTTATTCCTCCATCCAAAGCTCTTTTTAACTTATTATGAATAGAATGATTTCCAAAGTTCTTGCTCTGCAATCCCTGCCTAGAGCGGCCTTCTGCAGACTCATCTGTTCCACCCTGTCCCTTACTGTACTCCAGCCCATCTGGTCCTGGGTCATATCTTAGAATGCATCACATTTTTCCTGCCTCACAGTTTGCTCAATTTCTGGACATTTTAAAACAAAGATTTTCTGCAATTTTTACATAATTAGCACTGTGTCATCTGTTATGTTTCAAGAGGCTACACTGTCTATGCCACCTAACATAGCTCCCCATGTCTTCCCTTTCTGCCATATTTCTTCATCTCATCTAATCATTCATTTTCAATATGAACCTTATCAAAATTTATAATTATTCTCTTTGGTCATTTGTAGGTACCTTCTATGGATCCGTAAGGTCTGTGAATGCAAGACTTTTGCTCTCATTCACTATGACTTTGAAATAATTCTATATACAACTTTTGACATCTAGATATTTAATAAATATTTTATTCATTCTTTCAACAAATACGTATTAAGGATTTTAGCTTCGAAGTTATAGAGTTTTTTTCCCTTTCTCTTTTTCAAAGCAACACCTAATTATATTTTTCCTCCAAGTTTGCTGTTTAGAGGTTTGATACTAATCTGAATCTTCATTCCTTTTATGATTTGATTCCAGAGAATATCTCCATATGATCTTTTTTAAAATTTTTATTTGTATCAGTGCATGTTTGCAGTACATAATGATTACATTCATTTTGGAGAGTTGGTACATGTGCATAATACATATTAATTCTTTTTTCATTTCCTTTGTCCCCCTTACTCCTCCCTCCCTCCATCTCTTGGTCATTTTCCTTTGCAAAATATCTATTCTCCCTGTTTCTTACTATCTTTTATTTTGCTTTTTAATTTATTTCTATTTTAGGTTTCTCATACAAGAGTAATCATATAGGATTTAAACTTGGGTGTCTGATTTATTTTACTGAATTTATGGTCTCAAGTTACATCCATTTTCCTGCAAATGACTTAAATTTATCATTTATGACCGAGTAGTACTCTATTGTATATAAATACCACACTTTTCTTTATCCATTTGTCTGTTGATGAACATATAGGCTGCTTCCAAGGTTACCTATTATGAGTTGCACTGTTATAAACATAGGTATGCATGTGTCATTGTAGAATAATATCCTTAACTTTTTTAGGAAGATATCTAGAAGGGGAATAATTGAGTCAAATGGAATTTCTAGTTTTTGTCTTGAAAAATTCCCATACTGATTTTCATAGTGGCTCAACTTGTTCCCTGAAGCCGTGCAAGCATTTGTTATTATTTCATTTCTTGATCATAACCATTCTTTCTGGAATAAGATGGAATCTCAGTTTTGTTTTAATTTGCTTTTCTCTAATGGCCAGAGATGTTGAACATTTTTTAATGTATATATTTGCCATTTGTACTTCTTCTTCTTCTGAGAAGTTTCTATTCCTCTCAGTTGCCCATTTTTTGATTTTTTTTTTAAATTTTAGGGCGTGTCCAAATTTTTTGAGTTCTTCAATATAGTCTAGATATTAGCCTTCCTTCTCAGGAATAGCTGGCAATTTTTTTCCATTCTGCAGGTTGTCTCTTCATTCTACTAGTTGTTTCCTTTGCTGTGGATAAGTTTTTTAAATTTGATATGATTTTATTTGTTGATTCATGCTGTTACTTCTTTTGAAACTTAGTTTCTGTTCATAAAGTACTTGCCTGTGCTCATATTTTCTGGAGTTTTGCTATTTTATTTTCTAGTGGATTAAGTGTTTTTGTTTTAAAATTCAGATATTTGATTCATTTTGATTTTAGTCTGTGAGAGATAGGGTCTAGATTCAATCTTCTGCGTGAGACTAGTGAAATGGTTTTCACAACACCATTTATTAAAGATACTCTTTCCTCTAGGGTATGTTTTGGCCTCTTTGTCAAAGCTCACATGGCTGAAATGGGCCTGTAGTGTTTCCTGCAGCCACAGTTCTGCTCCACTGATCCACATGTCTGTTTGGGTGCTGAATTGCATAGTGGTTTTATACCTGTAGCTTTGTAATATAACCTGAAGCTTTCTGTTTTCCTCTTGCTGCCCAGAATTGCTTTTGTTATTTTGGTTCTCATCTGGTTCCATATGAATTTCAGAATTGTTTTCTCTGGTTTTGTGAGGAATGCTCTGGTATTTTAATTGGGATCGCATTAAACCTCATTACAGTGCAGTCTTCCAATAAAGCAATGCTAAGTTCATAAAAAACCCTCCACGGTAAAGGAGAGGCTCAGTTAACTAAGTTTTAAAATGCCACTAGAAGGGGCAGTCAGAGTAAGGTATTTATAGCAATTGCTGACCTGATTCAGGTGGTTTGAGGTGAATCTTGCAATGGAAAACAATTGGGACTGGAAAATATTTGTGACATAATAATTTAGGATGATGAGTTTAGCAAGGTGAAGGTTCTGATAAGAGTCTTGGGAAATGGTTATTTAGTAAGGGAGCTGATTTTCAAGAGAAGCAAATATTATCTCAGATAAAGAGATACACAGTAATTTACTGATTGAAAGGTGAGGTAGTGAAATTGTTTATTATTTTACAATCTCAGTTTTTTCCTGAGCTAAGTTTTTCTAGAAGAAATAACTAATTAATATTAACATAGCTATCCCTTGTGAAGCACGTAGTTGCAGTTTTTATAGGCATGTGGTTGCCCCACTTCATTTTATAATTGTTCCATATATGAGAGAGTTGTTCATATACATCCTGTATGACAGTATGGATTCTTTCACCCTGAAGTCTTACAACATTTTTATAATTGTGAAAATTATTGATCATTACTATTTTCTGTACTCTATTATTACTTTCACCTTTTACAATTGTATAGAAATTGGCCCTTGTGTTTTTAATGTTTATTTTGATTAACTTTTTGCTTTTACAAACAGTTTCATGACCAGATCACCGATTCATTCTATTGTCATTATACCTGTATCCCCCAATTACTTATGACTTATTTCTGAGTTTTTCTCCTATCCTCTTTGGTAATTTCATAGAGTTTAGTATGTACGTTTAAGTCTCCTGTCATCTGGTACATTAACTCTACCTCTTCTAGTGTAAGATATTCAAAATGTTTTCCTAGCGTGTTTTGTATCTTTCCTTCTGTGCTCATATTTCCTTAGAAGGATCAATCAATCACTACACTTTTGTGCCTTTCAGAAGATTTTAGGCACTGAAAGTGCAAAGCATGTCCCACAGCTGTGAGCTACACGTACGCTAATTTATACATCACAGTTTTAAATTCTCCTAAAGCCAACAAAACTTCCTGATAAAGATGTACAAGAAAGAAAAAGCGGCAAAAAATTGAAAGAATTTTGCAAATGGCTATTTCCTAATTTAATAGCTATTGACTGGAAGTGTTAAACTGATTTTATGCAACTGTTTGAAGCAATCTGATTTTATTTATTTATTTATTTATTTATTTATTTATTTATTTATTTATTTGTTTGTTTGTTTGTTTTAGGTTCTTTGAGACAGAGTCTCATGTAGTTCAGGCTGGCCTTGAACTTGCAGTGATCCTCCTGCCTCAACTTCCCGAGTGCTGGGATTACAGGTGTGCGCCACCACACCCAGCTAAAGCAATCCAATTTTAAAATTTCATTTCTTTACCTAAAAGTGCAGTGGAATAGCCATAACATTTTTTTAGTCATCAGTTCATTAATTCATCAGCAGTTTCTGCATACTGATGTAAAAGAGTATAAATTACAATAAGCAGACCGGTAAGGAATGTTCTAAATCTAAGGGATCCACAGGGTTTAAATTTATGGAGACAAAAAGGGATATATAACTCTGCCTTGAGAGGAAGGGAAGAAAAATTCCTCAGAGGCTGTGATACTTCAGATAAGAGTTTAAAACTTGGCAGGAAGTGTCAGGGACTATGGGGAAGTAAGGTATTCGAGTTGGAAAGAACAATACAGGAAAAGGCTTGGGTTTTAGTAGCCAAGTGGTTTGCTATTCTCGCCAGTGTCAAATAACTTTTGCCAGGTGCAGTCTCAGATACCAGGTGACGGAGAGGGCAGCGTCCCATAATTTTGTTTTGAATGGTAATAAGCCTTTTAGGGACTCTAGTCACAAAATGATTCAACCAGATCTGGATTTCAGAAAGATTGGGCATGTGGTCTTATAGAGGAAAAGAGAAAGGATGTAAAAATAATATTGAGATTGTTTAACAATATGCTGGTATAACCTGTGTAAGAGATAAAGAAGAGATAAAATAAATAGACTTGCCAAGATGGAATGGTATCGAGTCATTGAAAGTGGTCAGTGAGATGCAGGAAATGATTCTTGATATTCTCTTGATTTTAATATTACTGTTAATCAATTTTCACTTAACATATATAATTGGCCACATATAACTAATGGTTTCCATACTGGACATCACAGGTCCAGAACTTGAGATATGTGATCTGGCAATATAAAGTTTATAGTATATTTTAAAATATAATGTGGGTTACATGGAACATTCTAAATAAATAGTGATGAATAAAAATAAGGAGAGTTAGCTGGAGTAAAGATCACAAGCAGAACACAGGTAAGAACAGCACTTCACCTTTGGACAGAAGAGAGGGAAGCTATGTGCTCTTTGGCAGAATATGTGGCTCTCCTTGTATTGAGGAGGGAGTGAAGCCAGAGAGACAGGTGCCCTAGAATGTAACACAGGTCAGGTGTCGATTCAGAGGCAATAGTCACTGGAGACTTCTGAAAACTCAAGTATTAGAAGACTTAAAAGTGCCAAATTTGGCAACTGGTAAGACACAATTAAGAATTTCATTCGTGAGGAATATAAACACCATATTACAGAGAGGAAGCAAGTTAATTGGAGATGAGCTTAGAGTTTATAAAAGGAAGAAAATCAGAGAAAAGAGAAAGAATTGCTAAAGATAATTAGAATTAAAAATAAGTTATATGGGAATTAAGGAAATTTTTCACTTGAGCAAAAGAAGTCAGTTGTAAGGATTGTCAGTATAAAAACAAAACCAGTTGAGATTTGCAGGGAACTGAAAGTGGATGGAAAACCAGACAACTGGGTTGGCAGCTGGGACAAAGAGAAAATCTTTTCCTTTGAAATTGAAGGGGAAATGAAATAAATCAGTGTGTATATTCTAACTCTCTGTGTAGAGATTCAAACTTTGATTGCTACATATATTTCTAAAACATGTTTTCTAAATTCCAGCAGATAAAAAACAGCTAAATAAAAATTGTTGCCTGCTCTATGCCATCCTCCTCGACATGTACATTAAGCATTTAGTTTTAAGTCTGGTCCCTGTTATGTTCTATGGGGCTTTGATTTTCAAAATTATAGTCTTAATTTCCTTCTTTAAGACCTGAGGATATTATAATACGTTAGTAAGGTGGTTTTTGTTGCAGTTGCTACTATTTCATATCAATTTCCAGAAAATGTACAAATGAAACTTAAGATGCTAGCAACAAATAGAAATCTTTATTTCACACTGTGTCAGGAGTCCACCCCTCTACACACATCTTTGGACAATGAACTACAGGAGAAAAGGAAGATAAAAAATGATGAGGGAATTGATTTTACCTTTAGCAATACAGACTAAAGAGTAGAGTTTTCTATATATTTCCTCTCCTTTGTGTTCTCCAGCGCTCCAGTTCACTCTTCTTTCCACTTCATAAGTAAGTTGTCCTTCTTAGTTACTTTCTCTGAGACACAACTCCTGTTTCCGTACGTAGTTGACTAGCTCCAAGGCAGGGCGGCATGGTCAAGAAGGGTTGCTCATGGCACGCTGGTGGGAAGCGGAGAGTGATCAGAGGAGTGGAGAGAGACATACACCCTTCCAGACAACACACCCAGGGACCCGCCTCCTCACAACATCACATCTAGCTAGAATCCCATCAACGGACCAATGCGCTCCTGATCCAATCACCTCTCCAATGCTCCACCTATGAATACAAGAAGTTTTCAGGAGACAGCTATATCTAAGACATAAAAACTTCAGATTCATTTGATTATCTGAACATTTTGTTTTCTTGTATATCTATCTGTTGCTTAGATAATGGCAGTTTACATATTTAATAACATTTTAAATTTTTTTCTCTTGGAATTAGTGTCAAATTGTAGCTCTCGCCACATATTTCTCAATCTCTTAACATATTTAGAGAAAATCTTAGGTTACATAAAATGTCACATTTCAAGATTTGAGTTTTTTCCCATCGTCCTCTGCCTGTTTTGTTAGTCTTCGGAACATAATTCAGTGAAGAGTTGTTTCCTTTCTGGAGTATAGGAAAGTATTGAAAGGACCTGTTAAATGCTGTGGTCTTGTGAAGGGAAAAAAAATCACTCCAAAAAGTTCATTCTGAAAGTGTGGGACCAGCACAGGCTTTTATTTTGATATACTGGGTCAAGATACTTTCTGTACTCAGTCCCTGTTCTTTTACGGACTTTCCACCCAGTAGCAATTCTGTACTTGCTGATAAGTGTGTCAGCTCAGCAGCTCCATCAACCTTATCAGCACCTTCCACTTGCAAGTGCATTCACATGGCACAGTTTTAAAATGTTAAAATTGGGTTTTTGTCCTTCTATTCGTGTCCCTGCATCTCAAGTAATCAAGAAGGACAAGTCTATGTGCTGAAAACTTATATAATCTGTCTTACATTTTAGGGTTTTAGCTATCAGTTATCTCTCTGTCTGTCTCTGTCTGTCTGTCCATCTCTCTCTCTCTCTCTCCACTTCCCCATCCATCCCTTTCTCCCTCTGTCACTTCTTTTCTTCCTCTCCATCCCACCCTCTCTATTGTGTTTTAACATTGCATTGTAAATATTTACTTTTTATTTATTTAAGGAATATGTACTTTGAACTCGTTTAAAGTCTTTCTAGTCTTCCTAGTATAAGTTATTTTTTATTAAAGATATTGCAGGTCATTTGAGTTAATAAAAGTACTTTCTCAGTGTTAGCTGTTTGATTCTTACCTTTTCACCCATTCCTTGCTAAGCAAAGATTTCCTCACTTTATGGACGAGAAATAGGCTGCAAATACAATATTTCATTTCCAGTCCACCTCTTAAATTTAATATTAACTAGAATATCTTTCTTTCAGAATAGTATCACTCTTTTTAAAGTGCATTTGTGTAGTTTGCACTTGCAGAATTTACATGAAATAGATTTTAATTGTGTCTCATTTCTCCTTCTCGTCATCTCTCTTGAAGTCCTTGAGTATCTACTCTTCTGTCCATCAATCTCTTATTATCACTGATACCTTGTATTTTTTAAAATAAGAGGTAAAATACTCCTTATCTAATTCTTTGCTTGATAGTACCATTAATAATAGTAATTACATGAAATAAAATATAATACGATCCAGTTCTTCCGTCCTCTAGGCTGATTCCCGGTCTTGACTAGACTGTTAGTCACATGAAGTTCTGATATGATATATGTCCAAGTCTGTGAGCATGTATGAATGTGCATATATTTTTATTTAAACCTTTATTTTGTGTAAGCTATAGTGAAACACTTGTTTCTAGTCAAAAACATTATTAGTAAGAAACATTGAATTCAACTCTGAAAGAAAAATTTATATTGTTTTTCAGAAGTCATGGGTAAGGACAATGAGATACTAAAGAACTATGTACACTGCTGAGATATAAATGCCAGTTATCTTGATGAGTTGTTTAGACCAGATTCCTGGCAGAATTGCAGTATGAAGGCTGTGGCGTTGATCCCACACACTCCTACACCAGCGCAGGGCTGGGAGAGAGGCCCTGGGGAGCTGGTCACGGTTGACTTTCTAAGGCAAATATTTCAGCGCTATCACCAATGCATAAATGGGGCATTCAGAATCAGGTTAAGATGAGATAGATAGTAATGTAAAAACCTTGAGTCATTGAAATTCTAGGTATACTGGAAAACTACTACATTTTCCTTGTTATTCTATAATATAAATACCTCTACTATTAGTCCAGAATGATTCCTCAAAACACGGAAATTATGATCAGACTTTACCCAAGTAATTTGCACATCTGTAATTAATACACATTAAACAACCAATTTTACTTTGTCAATGAATACTAAAATACTAAGTCTAACGTGCCAAATAGGAACACATTATGAAATAATGACTTTGTGTATTAGCTCCTTTACCCAGATATTTGAGAAATCATGATGAATAATCTGGATAGCAAAGAATGATCTAAATTACTTGATTATTGAAATCACTAATAAATTGAAATAGCATGCAAACAACTCATAATTTCCCAAACTGAAAATGTTACATTAAATACGATCATACCTTTCAATCAGTGTATCTATAATATACAGCTAAAGCACCATTCAAATTAGGTTTACTCATAAACTGATGAAATCTATAGGGATGAATTACTATGTATAAATGTGAGTGTTTAGGCAATTAAAACAACCCATTCATTTTAATTTTACGTAGCAAATATATGTACGTAAACATATGTTTAAATACATATAAGAATAAAATAGTTCAAATAATAAGTATACAGCTGGACGTAGTTGAGCACACCTATAATCAATCCCAGGACTCTGGGAGACTGAGGCATGAAGATTAAAAATCGGAGCCCAGCCCAAGCAATTTAGGATGACCCTTTCTCAAATTAAAATAAAACTAAAAAGAGCTTCAGATGTAGCCTACCAAGAAAGCCCTGAGTTTAATCTCCAATACTTAAAAAAAAAGGCAAAAGGAGGAACTAAATGCAATAAAAGACTTATATTCAATATATATATACACACACACGTATATACATATGTATATTTATTTATTTATTTATTTATTTATTTATTTATTTATTTATTTAAACTGGGTTGATACTAAGTAAATAAAGCTTCCAATGACTTTATAACTTATCTTAAGATTATTTTGGATTTATTTAAAACAATGTCTTCATCTTCAATTATGTCTTTGCTGTAACTTCTAAATAATAAATTTTATAATGAATAGATTCTTGCTTTGTGGTTTTTTGTTCACCACATGAAAGTGAGAGAATTAAAGAATAGCATTTTTATAATACTCTCTATTTAATCCTTTCTTAATTTCTTCCTTTTGGAAATGTAACTGCTCAGTCTCACCTGACTAATTAATATCATTACTACATACTCTTTCTCTGCTTATGAATTCATTTACAAAGTAAAATGAAACTATATTCATTAGACAGTATATTTTGTTGACTAAATGTCATTAAAATTCACATTAACTTTGATCTTAACACTTAATAATATTAACAATAGAATATATAATGATGAAAAGTATTTTGCCGACCCAGCATTAGCCCATAATCATAGTAAAATCTATGTGATTAGCAAAAATTCACCATAAATTATGTATTTTAACATTCCCTGATATGGTTTTGGAACATCAGAAATACAGCTTCCAATTTTCAAAGTATTTTGCTGAAATTATAGCAAAGAATTTATTTAAATAAATAATTTACTTATTATTAGCTAATTATCAACTATTCTTTTCAGATTAGGGCTTTGTAACTTGTGTTTCCAGTTAACTGAATAAATTTTAAGTCTATTTCTATTGTTTAAAGAAACACCCCCAACCCCTTAGTTAATAATAATGGTATTGTTGGTAAGTACCATAGTGAGTTGGGAAAGAAATAAGATTCCTTATTTCTTAAGAAGCATCCTAACACTAATCCTCTTGTTTTTCTGTGTGTGCTTTCAGAGGTAAAGACGTAGCATGGCATGAAACATGGCTCAGTTCTATTACAAAAGAAATGTGAATGCCCCCTACAGAGATCGCATCCCTCTGAGGATTGTCCGAGCAGAATCAGAACTCTCACCATCGGAAAAAGCCTACCTGAATGCCGTGGAAAAGGGAGACTATGCAAGTGTCAAGAAATCCCTAGAGGAAGCTGAAATTTATTTTAAAATCAATATTAATTGCATTGATCCTCTTGGAAGGACAGCCCTTCTCATTGCAATTGAAAATGAGAACTTGGAACTCATTGAACTTCTCTTAAGCTTCAATGTCTACGTTGGAGATGCTCTGTTACACGCTATTAGAAAGGAAGTCGTTGGAGCTGTTGAGCTGCTACTGAACCACAAAAAGCCGAGTGGAGAGAAACAGGTACATGCAATAGTAGAGTTTTTAGTTTATTTTACCTGCAGGAAAATGTTTCTTTGTATGTTTCTTTGTATGTTCAAATTTCCTGAAATTCTAAGAGATATGAAGATTAAAATCAGAACTATTATAACAGGAGAACCACTTTAAGTATACCCTCTCTATCTTCCAGCCATCACTCCCCACCCTGGGTACTTCCACGTTGGCAAGTCAAATGTAACTGTGAGAACTAAAGAAAACAAAGCAACCTGTGTAGAAGTCTCATAAATTGCGAATGTCTCAATATAATGCGCAATGTGTTTTGTTGTTCGTGGCTGATGGTGTACATGTGGGTGTCTTTCCACTGGTCTTTCATTTTCTGACATCATACACTCTCAAACTTGGAATTGTTTGGCTATTTTCCTATTTAACCTGCTTATCTGTTCTGGACTTCTGCATCTTACTGTAAAAGTGAGTTACACCATCTATTTTTATATTGCCATTTAATCCAGTCTAGTGGATTCTTTTAAATTGAGATCTAAAGAAAGGAACAAAACTGATTACTGAATAGCAACCAAACTCTGACTCCAGGCTTATATAAAATTTACGAATGGCAAAAATGTAGCTCCACTTTATTGTTATCATGAGAAAATAAACTGACATTATAAACACACTGCATTCTTTTTTCTCTGATCCCTGTATTGGGCCACTAAAGAAGTGAAGAAATTACAGACAAGCATCAATAAGGAGTATGTTTTTGTGTGTGTAGATTCTTCCTTTTGCACTGCCCTGTGTCCGAAGTGTTTAATTCTGTTTCCTTTCACTCTGAACTCTTTCACTTTGCTATGTCAAGACTAAGAGACTAATTACAAAGATACTGCAGTGGCTCACGATCTGTCTTTTAAAGTAAAATCTTATGAAATGTGTGTTATTAGGCCTCTAGCAATTTCTGCCCTATTTGATATTGTAAAAATCTCTATTTCTGCAAAGTATAGACTAATAAGAGGTGTGACATTCTTTTAAAGCAAACTCTTCTATGGCTACCTTTATTTTTGCTTCCCTGGAGGACCTTTATCAGAATCCTTGCCATTATTAGCAAGAGGACTTCACGGCTGCATGTCTCCATGTCCTCCCAGAAACCTATGTTTGTTCCGTGGCGTACTCTTATGTCTCATCCAAATTCATTGCTTCCCCTTATCTCAACCCAGATTTTCATAAACACACTAAATACCAGTACTTCTATGCATATTGCTTTGCCCACTTTTTGTTGTTTGTTTCATATACTATACTTGTCTGTGGGTTAACTTCTTATCACAGTAAAATTTTTCTGATAAGAAAATCTTCTCATCTCATCAATCTTCACAAACTTGAATAAATTTAGATTGAAGTAGACAAGTAATAATAGTAGTATCTAAAGGTGTATTTTATGTTATGTCCTATCACTAAGGAATTACAGAACACTTTGATGGAAATGAATAGGATTCTGTTTTTTTTCTGTGTAAGCTAAGGTAGCACCACACTCACCTTATGATTTTGAAATTCCTTCCACAATAATTTCCTTAAATCATTTTCAGTCTGTAATGGCAATGTGTAATATTGTATACCCTCTTGTTTTATGTCTGTGTAGGCCACCATAAGACAGATGTTAAGACCGTGGTATTGATCATGTTAGATCTCAGGAAGGCTATGGAACAAAATTGCCATTAAATGTATTTTAAAATTTTATTTTGAAAAACGTTCTTAGTTCTGTTTTCTAGAGAACAGTGGCCATATATTTCAGTATCTCTTTAGACTATGACATTTGTGTTTACCAAACGTCAATTTAGTGTCTGGAGAAGATACCTGCTATTATGAGAGTGTTGGAAGATGTTCAAATTCTGAGCTAAACTGTAGTCTCACAAGTAGGTCCTGTTACTTAAAAGCACTTGATCTGGTCTCTGATTATTAATAAAAGCCAGTAAAAGTTTGCAATCTGCCAAGAGTCTGAAGTATCCCAGACCGTGTGTTTCTGGAAGGTTTCTCTTGTATCACTGTGCTAGCCAAGAATTCCTTTTTTATTTGTACATTCTAGAATTCCTCTTTGATGAAAGCACTAAGAATAAACAAGAATTGTATCTTTTTGTTTGAATGTGATACTTTTGAAAAAAACAATTGTAATCTGCTTCAGAATTCCTGGTGTATTGCACAAAGAAAATGAAGTGTTAACAATAAGAAGCACACATAGTGTGGGATACAAAAGATGTCCTCCAGGCTAGGACAGTCAGGCCCATTAGAGCTTGGCCGTGTGTCTGTGATGTTCAGAGGTAATATATCTCTTAAGCAACGCCAATATCTTTTGGAAAGAATTTCCATAAATCAGTGTGTTGTATATAGCAAATATGTCTTGATTTTCTTTTCTTTCTTTGTTTTTTTCTTTTTTGCCATGCTGGGGATCAAATCTAGGCCATGCACATGCTAGGCAACCACTCCCCTGGTGAGCTACATCACCAACCTCTGCAAATTTGAACTTTTACATCTCATAAGGTGTAATTTCTTTGGATAATTTTTGGAATCATTGCAAACATTTTATATATGTGTATTATTATATATTTTATTATAATTCACCTAACTTCCAAATTCATAAGTATCCATCCTCAAAGATTCTAGAACACACTGTCATTGATCTTGTTGAGGTCATTGAAGACATGTGTTAAGACAGGGAAACAAAAACATTTAACTGCACAAAATAAATGCAACATCATAAAATGAAGTCAAGAAAAAGAATCAAACATAAAAGTCATATAAATCTGATGACTAGAATTCTTACAAAAATTCTAAAAGTGTAAATGCCTACTAGAAATATATTCTTCTTTTACAAGTTTGTCAAATATTACTTTTTCTTCAAAAAGGTTGCGATGTGTAATGGCATCTTCCATTAAAGAATCTCACGGAGGCTCTGAGACTTCAGATGAAGTTATATGCATTGTAAGTGCAATTGACCAGGGAAAATTTGAGAAGCTTGATGTGCAGGCCTCAGACAGGGGATTTAACTCAGGAGACATTAATCCTGTTTTTGAGTCTGAAGTTCTAGTTATGAAGAGAGACAGGGAAAAATGTGGGAATATGAATACATGTAGTCACAATGAAACAGAATGGAAACCTCCTTTAAAAGTTAATTATTTAAATTAACTAGATTTAGAAAATATTATTTAGTACAGAATAGGAGCACAGATAAGGAGTTGAAAGGAAAAGAGAAAAGAGTGTTTACTGGCTTATACCTCAGGAGATTTAACACCAATAACTGAGAGAGAGACTATGAGAAAAGGGTTACGGGACTAGATCGAATTTAGTTTTTTATTTATTGATACTGCCATATGAGTTAATTAGAAATGGCAGATTTACAAAAAGGGTCTGGGATTAGTGTATATGACAGTGAGGATACAGAAGCAAATAAAATCATTTGTCTTTCTGTAGCTCCGATATTGATTTTCTCTTCTTGATCTTAAACATTGTTTAAATTTTTGTGATTTTTAGTATATCAAATGGTTTTCTTAATGTAACATTTAAAGAAATGATTTATGTTTCCTCAGGTAAATAAAGAGGCACAGATAGTTAAATATTTTCTTCTGTATTTCATGTACACCTTTATTAATCAGAGTATCAAGTTTCTAGGTTTTTAATTTATTTTTTTCATAAAAATAAAAAGGCCAATAATCTGTTTATTCCTTTTATGTAAGGTAGAGCACGGAGAATTTATGGTTTTCTACATTAAGCGGAGAGATGGAACATTATGTATTCTTACTCGGGCTCTTTCATCTCTATAATCGTTACATTGGTATTCTCTAATGATTTGACTGAACTTTTCTTTCACCTTTTTATACCCTATTTCTCTAGAGGGAATAACCAAGAATGACTTCCTAGCCTCTTTTTCAGTGAATTGATTGGTTACTTGACTTTTAATTATTTCTAGCAGATCTTTCTGTTACGTGTCTTCTAAGGCCAGAATCAATTTCCCTTTCAGCTGCCTCGGTGTTTATCAGAGGCAGAGCTTTCCTTTCCAGTCTTTATTCACACCAGCGATTCTCAGTCCTCAGCATCCTGAGCAGGCCCCGGGATCCTTCAGCATCCTGAGCAGGCCCCGGGATCCTTCAGCATCCTCAGGAACACGGGTCACAGGATGCCACCAGCAGCTCCTGCTGCAGGGAGTCTGGAATGAGGTCCTAGAATTTGTATTTCGAGCAAGTGCCCAGGTGATGTTAATGCTGCTGGCATAGAGACAGTATTTTAAGAATGAGTGACTTAGAGGATGTGGAAAGTTAAAAAGTACCTACATCTGCCAATTTTAGGGGAGGGTGTATTGAATGACACTATGCAAACCTGGCAGGAGATTTCAATTAATTCACTGAATATTATTAAGTGATGTATAATACATGTCAGTTTCCAAATTTCGGTTTCACCTTTATTATGCCTCCCTTCTTTGGGTAAAATATTCTGCTAGATATTAGTTATTAGTTCAGCAGTAAGATACTAGAGTATTTCAGTTGAGAAAATTGTATGTGAAAATGCTACCAAAAATAATATAGTATTTTATAATTGGGAAGATCTTGGGAATCATCTAATCCAGCTACTTTATTTCACAAAAGAAAGGAAGGGGTGTTGTTGGTGTCTGACATTTTGTCTGATTAAAAACCTGTGAATTCATAGCTAGCAATTAACATGATGGTGGTGATGATGACGGTGTAGATGATGATAACTAGTGATACCAGTAAAGATTCATTGAGTCTGTCACTTTTCATGAGTTGTGATAAGAATTGTACCTTTATTTTTTTATTCAATCTTTACATTATCCTATGGTGGTAAGTGCTATTCATAGCTCTACTTACAGATGGGGAAATGAAGGCATGAGTATCTTGGGTAACAGTGTCCAAGTCCTGAAGCCAAGAAATATGCTCAAACTCCAGAGTTCTTCATGTTAACCACCACACTAATCTGACTCTTGTCTCAGCACCAATTTGAAAGGGAGTCATTTAAATCATTACCTAATTATCTTAATGTAGGATATGAGTCAGACAGATTTGAAAGAGCCCCCCCATGTCTCTATTCTAGATATTACAATGCCGTTTTTAATTTAGTTGCTCAATGTATGCTAACTGTGATCTTGACATTGCAGTAGGATAAGGAGCAGCAGTCATTAGAGGCTGGGAAATGCTGGGAAAGAGCAGAGTAGAGTGACGGCAACACTGACTTCCAGCTTCCTTTGCCACATGCTACTTGTAGAATCTCAATCTCTTTGAGCTGTGGGTTTTTGGCTGGTAGTCAGTAGGCAAAATCATAGTTTTATCTACTTCTTAAAGTCTAATGGTAGTTTTCATTTCATTTCATTTCTTTGTTTGGTACTGAGGCTTGAATCCATGACCTTCACACTGGATTATGTCCCTGCCCTTTTTTTATTTTCAGAGACAGGATTTCATTAAGTCACTAAATTGCCCAGTCTGTGTTCAAATTTGCAATACTCCTGCACCAGCCTTCCAGAGTGTTGAGATTACAGATATGCATCACCAAGCTTGGCATGATGTTTTACATTTTGTAAAATTGTTTTTATAACGTAATATGTAATACTGACATAATTGCATTGGTATTATAACTGTGTTATACCATTATCTCTGTCTTCCTATTGACAAATACGTACACTAATACCACAAACTACACTGAAAAGATAAAATTAAACACTGCCAATTTATCCATTAGAGTACAGGACTTCTTCATTTGTTTGAAAAATATAATTATTAGAAACAGAAACCTAATTCAGGAAGAGTAGGTTCAGTTTACTATTTCTTTCCATCTCAGTGCATATAAGGGATCATATTTTTGTTTTTTTTTTTTTGGGTGCTGGGGATCGAACTCGGGTCCTTGTGTTTGCAAGGCAAGCACTTTAACCACTGAGCTAAATCCCCAGCCCCCAAGGGATCATATTTTATGACTTTAGCAAATTTCTAATACTCTTTGTAGCTTTAGAGTCATCGCATATTATGAAATCAGAAATTATACAGTGTGAAATAGAAGGTTGGTATTAACATGCTAATGCAAATATACATTCCAACCAAAATATGCATTGGTAACTAAATATATGGAACATTTTTCCATGGATTTAGATGCTAATAAATATTACTGGTACTGTGCATAGAAGTTTGTTCTTTCAACAAGCCTAATCTTTTTTCACATTTACTGTGTTATAATTTAGATCTATAATATTCTCCAAAAGTCTCATATGTACTGAGGTGGGGCTTTGGGAAAGTAATTTGATTATGGAGGTGCATATTAATCCATTGATGAGTTCATAGCTGAATGTGCTGTTAGGAGGTGGGTCACTCGGCTGTGACCTGGAAGGGTATAGTATTCTCCCCTGGTCCTCCCTTTTCTCTCTGCTTCTTGGCTGACATGTGTTGAACAGCTTTCCTCTGTCATGCCTTTCCACCATTTTGTTTTTGCTTTGAAACAGCTAACCATGAACCAAACCCTCTGTAACCATGAGCAAAAATAAAATACTCCTTTAAGTTATGGGTATTGGGTATTTTGTCCCAACAAGGAGAAAATAACTAATACAGACGCCATTTACTTTTTGCTTCAATAATCAAATACTCTGACAAAGTTCACTTTTAACTCTTGTGTGCATTATGTTTTCCTCCTTGTGCTTTGGATCAAGTAATTTGTTCTCTACTGAGATGTGAATTTTGTATAGTCATGAGTAAATCACATGTATACCAAGACTGAGTCAGCCCATGAGTACTGGTGCATAGAATCCTACAGTTCCCCGTAGAATAAAAACATTTAAATGTTCCTTTGTGGTTAATCTACTTGAGATTTATCGTTTTTATTTGTTTTCATTACATCCTGCCTTAGGTCAAATCCTAGTATTGACAGTAAATCTGGATACTGACAGTATATAATCTTAAAAATTAGTGTAAGGCATCATCCCATCAAAATTCAGAGAGGGCAAGGGAGACTTAGAGAAAGAATTAAAGTAAAACATTAATTATATTTGTTTCTACCTCCAAAAATACTTATGAGATTTGAGACATAGCTATATGTGTAATCGATCATGCTTTCTTTATATTCTAATGTAAGTTATTAATAGAAAAAAACCCAGACTATAAATAAAAATCAAAATAAAAGACAGATAAAAAGAAGTAGGGAGATAAATCTTTCTCAAATGGGCAGGTGATCAAGAGATGGAGGGAAGGGGAAAAAGAAGGAAAGAACGAAAAAAGGAATTAAGATATATTAGGGACATGTAACAACACACAGAATGTAAACAGTATGTACTGCAAGCATGTATTAGTAAAATATTTAAAAATAAACTAATACAGTATCTTAAAAACACAAATGGTTCCTATTATTTTCTTAATCTGCCATTAGCATAAAAAAGTTGAAAATTATCACAAAATTTGATCTTTATAATGTAGTCAATTTAAACAAGTACTTTGGGAGATAAAAGAAAATAAATTGAGTGTTATTATTCCACAGCAGGAAATTTAAAAGCTGTTACAACACAGAGCATAGATTGTGTTTAGTGAGCTGGCAAATGGCAACTATGAGAGAGCTGAATAATTCTGTCCTAAGTGAAAAAAAAAGTTAAAAAATGTACTATGCTGCACTATTAATATGTTAAAGTGGTTTCAGCTAACTGGTTATTCTGACTTATAAAATAATAAACCATTTAAACTCCTGAGAGCACTGAAAACCAGAAATTGTGGATAATCCCTCCAAAATATTTTGGCTTGTTCTTTCCTCTCAGTTCAACACAGTTCTGTGAAAAGAAAAAGCATTAAATATGTGTGGAGTGCACAAGAATGAAAGGATTTCAGCCTCTTCTGAAAAATCAAATGCAAGAAAAACCAAAACAAAAATAGCTTCCAGCAGTAAAACAAACCTTCAAGTGTTTAGATATTTCTGTTTCACCTTATGAAAATATGAGACAGGGCTCTGTTTTTAGACAGTGAAATTGAGTCATGTAGGTTTCTTGGAATTGAGGGAATGAGAATTACTGAAAAGAGTTTGTAGAGAGAAAAACTTGTCTTAAATCCTGTCTTAAAATCTCAGTCAAATTATTTAGTCAGTTTAGCCCCTACTCTCTCATAAATAGGAAAAGAATACAGTTTCTACTAAACCAAGTTACTATGACGATTAGTTAACACACAAGATGCCTAGCAGTAAAAAGTATACAGTCAATGTAATCCCTCCACTTTGAGGCCATTTGAAAGTTACTATATTCTTAAACCCAATAGTTTATATTTATTAGATTGAATTTAATGAAAAATGTGTATGTCCCTAGTAGATGCTAAATATTCTTTAATGCATAATGAACAGTAAGACATTGATGCTATTCAAAGAGTAAATTAATATTAAAATAAGAATGAGAAATTAATCTTTCAATGCCAAGTTTGGTGAGAACATTTGGGGGAATCAATTTATTAGACTTCTATAATCCATTAAAGTGTTGTATTAAATATACATACAATAACATTGTTCAGTGAACATGGTATTGGATTTATTCATTAATTGTGATACTCTGAAAAATCAGTCATTTAGGAATAAAGTGAGTCATTTAATAATTGTAATTAAATAAATACACATGGTGTTAGTATAACTGGGGATTGATAAAGAGGCATGTTATGACTAGAATGCTTTGTAACTACCTTCAACATGCTCTTTCCTTTCAACCTGTTATATTCATTTATATTTTTATTAGAGGCAAAATGAGTAGAGTTTTATTGCTTTAGTACCAGAAACAAACAAATGAGGATTTAGATGTTGTAAAGATTTTAAATGTTCTTTGCAAGAACCAGTTTTCAGGCATTTAGGAAGGTGCTCTTGTTTTCATTATTGTTGTGTACATGCATTTTGCTGGACCAATTAATTTCTAAAGTCACAGTTCTAAGTCACTGTTGTGTGAATCATTTAATAGAAATGCCTGACAGTGACCATAAGCCGTGTTTCTTGAGGATGTGAAAGCTGATTTATAGGATGTAGTTTTCTGAGAGAATGCTCAAATGAGTAACTTTTTCTAGGGTGAAAAAAATTAATAGCTGAAAATTTATTAACTAGATGGATGAGCTCTTCTTCCTTAAATGAAGCAGGAGGGATGAGCAGAATGGCTTTACCCGTGCGCCATTCTCTCTCCCTCTCAGTACAATCTCACGGCAACATTCCTGTTTGGATCGGCAATCTTTGAGGGAAGCCACATAGATTTACTTAACTTGGGAATTTACACATAATTGTTGTTTTGGTTTTTTTTTTTTTTTTTTTGGGTGCCGGGGATCGAACTCAGGACCTTGTGTTTGCAAGGCAAGCACTGTAACCACTGAGCTAAATCCCCAACCCCTTACACATAATTGTTAAACAGCACTAGTACTACTGTATATGAATGTGAATATTTGGTGCAATATTATGATGAATAAATGATAAATTAGAAATAAGTATATATTTACTTAAACTTGATATTTTGTATATTTCCACTCTACAAAATATCAATGAGTATTCAATTATTAGTAGATAGAATATTTTTCTCAAAAATAATAATATATAATTTCAAAAATCAGATAGTTGTAGGTAAATTGTAAATATATGTTACATCTTACTATAGCCATTGTAACTCAAAGAGTCCTAAGAAGAATTTTTAATAATTGATCATTACAGTGTATTTAGCATTCTTCTGAGACTGTTCTACACCTCACTTCATTTAAAACTCTACCAGCCTCTTTGATAGGTTTATTAATCATTGTCATTTTCAACAGAGGGGTCGACTTGCCTGAAGTGATCATCAGTTTCCAAATATAATTATTTGTCCCTCAGCATCTATGGAGACTTTTCCTCAAGACTCAGAGACTAAAATCTATGGATGTTTTAGCATCTTATAGACAAAGGGGAAGTACTGTATCTGCGTTCAGCCTCCTCACATCCTCCTGCCTACACTGCATCCTGGCAAGAGAACTCATAGTGCCTTCTATAGGTTGGGTACGGAATGCTTCCAAAAGGTCCACATGTTAAAGCCTTTGTGCTTTGTCTGTAGCACTAATGAGCAGCAGTGAAAACTCTAACTTAGTGGAAGGCCTGCTGGTTAATAGGGGCGTGTTCCTCCTTTGCTTCTCCGCCAACATGTGAACAGTTTGCTCTGCCACATGCTTTCTCCACCAGGTGCTGTCTCACCACAGGCCCAAAGTAACAGAGGCAATGAACCATGGACTGAAACCTCCCCAGATGTGAGACAAAATGACTCATTTCTCTTTATAAGTTGATTGTCTGAGGTACCTGTTGCAGTAACGGAAAGCTAATACAATGCTATGTAAACATTCTGTAAATCGTAGTTGTATTGTATTTTTTGGGAATAACAAGAAAAAAGTCCGTATATGTTCAGTGTAGAGGCAGTTTTCATCATGTATTTTCAATCTGTGGTCGGTAGACTCGATGCACACAGAGAAAGCCAATTGCGCTTAAAATGCAATTCTCCTCTCCAGCTCCTGTACAGATGCTGCCGAGTTGTGGATCTCACTCTGCCTGACTCTAACTGCCTTGGCATCTTCATTGAACACTTGTTAAGCAGTCAGTACTAAATAATGGGGTTTAAGTGAGTCAGGAATAAATGCACATACTTGAGCAAGGAACGTAAGTACTTTCTTTTAGCACCTGCTGCATACTTTCACATTTATTTTTATCAGTTCCTTCCTCTTATACCCAGCTATTATAGATGGGACAATTGAGACTCAGACAGTTTGGGTAATTTGCCAGATTTGTGTGTATGTTTCCCAGTTTTCATGGCCATTAGTCTTACTTGCAATACTGCCTTGTCATTTTAGCCATCTCATATCCAGCAATCTCAACACCTCAGAACAATTTAAGAATAGGTTCTTGAGGAGAATGGAGAGGTGTTACCTCCATAATTTAACTCCACGGTGTCCTGAAATTTCTCCAGCCAAGGCTCCTGGCAAATCATTGTTTGTTTGTTTGTTCGTTGGTTTGTTTGTTTGTTTGACCCAGGGTCTTACTGTGCAGTTTAAGATGGCCTTGAAGTCACTATGTAGTCCAGGCCGGCCTAGAACTTGTGGCAATCCTCCTGCCTCAGCCTCTCAAGTGCTGCAATTACAGGTGTGTACCACCACATCTGATTCTGGCAAATCTTAAGTGCATTAAAATTACTAATTTAAGAAAAGTGGCTATCCAATTTCTTCCATGCCTCTAGATTGTTGTAGGAAGAGATTGGCAGTCATAAGGGAGACACTGCTGGCACACTGAGAAATTGTTGAGAAGAGGGAGGTGAGAACAGCACATTAATGAGAGTGTAGGAGATTAATGTCAAGCAATGCACATGTCAGTGTGCCACAGTGGTGGGCCTGACATGGCAGGGAAGGAGATTCTGCAGGAGCTTCACACTATAGACACAGACCTGTCTCATGGGCTGAAAGAGATTATTTTCAGACAACACAAAATATTTCTTCCTTTATGTACAAGACAGAATATAAAACACTGATAGAGTTAAATGGTCCTGTTCTTTGCTAGCCGTATATCCTGTATACCTCTTCATCTCTCTTAGAATATTAAGCTGAAAATATGTATCAGTTTCTATCACTCTCCCCCACTTTGTGAACCTCACAATTAAACACTCATTCAGGCAAGTACAGGACTGTGCATTTGTCTTACTGACATCTACATCTATCCTGGCATAGACTTGCCTTGTAGTAAAACTTCCACACACTCCATCCTCTATTTTAAATTTGTTCGTTGAAATGGTCCTTACAAACTTTGGACATATTTCTCCCCAGCTCCTGGGTAATAGACATAGTAGTCTCAATACAAAAAATGGAGTTGTCAAGGCTGAGAAAAGCAAGAAAAAGACGGAAGAGGAGGAAGATGAGGAAGATAAAGAGGGTAATGAGGAAGAAAACAGAGGATGAAGGTGAAGAAGATGATGATTGTGAATAAGTTGGTTCTAGCATTTTGTTTCTTGTCTATAAAGCATTTAACCCCCCTATGCACAACTCATTCCTTTAAAGAAAAAAAAATGAAATGTAAGGCTGTGTAAGATTTGTTTTTAAATGGTAGTCTTTTTGTGTACAGTTAACACACTCTGGAAGCCATCTTTAGACAGCCCTGTCCTGGTGGCATTTTCAGTAGCCACTAACGTCACCTGGTACTGTAAGGGGGTTGTAAATTGGCGTGAAAACTTAGACCAGGTTCTTGTCGGTGCATAGCACAAACTGCGCACAGCACAGTTATTTATGGGGACGGTAGTTTTTCATCTTCAATTGTCTCTGATGCAGCTTATATGAGATAATTGTTGTCCTGTTAAGTGAATACTACTCTGTGATTGCAAAAAAAGCTGTTTTGTTGACATTCTGAATGCTTTTAAGTAAACACAGTTATTTTATTAGAAGAAAAAAAAAGAATGTATTCAGATGCCATGCCCTTCATCTTTTGTATTTTTGGAGTACAGGAGAGACCTCTAAATGAGGAGTCTGAGAGTTGTGAACTCTGGAATTTCTCCTCTACTGTTTGAGCTACGTGTAGGGATTTTAACTCCCACACCCTGTTATCTGCATATCAAGCACCCGTCACATCTTCCCTAAATGTTGATTTCCTTTCCTCGTATATTTACCAGACAAATTTATGGTATGTACTATGTGTTTAATAAATGTTGGCTAAATTTAACAAAAAGAACCTGGAGACAAGATCCCATGAATTCTTGACAATGTCTAGCATCACACTTTTACTCGGTAGGATATAAAACGAATCTTGTCAAAAAATTTACACACACACATGCACATACACATACAGAGTTAGTGTATAGTGTATGAAGAGCCTACCACACTTTCATGATAACAGAATACTGAAACTACCTTTCTTAAAATCACAAATAATTTCTTAGACTAGAAGAGATCCTAATGGTGATTTATTGCAATCACGTGTACAGTATTCATTATCCATGTTGAGTATTCTTGATAGAAGGTAACTCTTTTGCTCCTTCACATCCACCTTGCTGAACTGCAAGAACAACTCAAGATGGGGAGAGAGATAAGAAAGTAAGAAAAATGGCTTGGATGAGTGTTGTGGTTTAGACCATAAATGTCCCCAAAAGGCTTATGTGTTAAAGTCTTGGTCCCCAGATGATGTTACTGCTGGCAGCTGGTAGAATCTTTAAGAAGTAGGACCTGGTGAAAGAAAGGTCAGTGGAAGTATGCCCTCAAAGAAGAAGATATAAGGATCTCTCTCTCTCTCTCTCTCTCTCTCTCCCTCTCTCTAAATATAAATATATATATATTAGTATGATATACTTTGTTCTGTAGTATTAGAACTCATGAATTCTTTGTCATCAGAGTATCTTTTGATTCTTCTGTCTTGACTTTAAATTACTGGACAGAGAAAAGTATACCTCTGTCAATTCTATTCTATTTGGAGGTTGTGTGCTTTCGATCACGTGTTCTGGAAGCACCCATTGTGAATAAATTTCCCTTTATTGTACCATATTCTTCTTAACCCCAACTCAACTACTTGAATATTTCAACCAAAAAGCAAAGAGTCAATGTCTAATCTTGAAATTGGAAAGAATTTAAGAGCATTTGTATGTCACTTACACACACACACACACACACACACACACACACACACACACACACAGAGGCTGACTTCTGTAACCACCACATTTTAACGATAGGATAAAGTTGAAGTTTAGAGAAGTTGAGAACATTTACCAAAGATTACCAAGAATGCTTGTTCTTGAGCCAGGTCTAAAATTGAGATTTTGTTTACAAACAAATGAAAATATTTGTCACATTTGTCTCTTTAATTTCAGCCTTAAATATTTTGTGGCACAAAAAAGACCTATAAAAGCCAGATGTGGTGGCCCACGCTTGTAATCCTAGCACTTGGGAGGCTGAGGCAGGAGGTCACTATGAGTTCTAGGCCAGCCTGGGCTACACAGTAAGTTCATGGTCAGCCTGGACTACATAGCGAGACCTTGTCTCAAAAAACAAAACAACAACAAAAATCCTGTAAATATAAATAAATGTTTTAAGATTTGGTTTCCAATTATAAAGAATGTTTTATGGTGGGAAAGGATCAAGCTTATAATCTAGAAAAAGATGAGTTCATCTCCTAACTCTACCACTTATGATGGGTAATTCCATATGATAATGGCTATATCCTTTTTTTTTGGTGCTGGGGATCAAACTTGGAGCCTTGCACTCGCTAGGCAAGTGCTCTACCACTTGAGCTAAATCCCCAACCCCAATGACTATATCTTATAATAATCAAGGTTAAAATTTTGAAATACTTCAAAAGTTCTAAGTGTATGTACATTTGATTTAATATTGTTATTGCTGTCATTATCATGATCACTAATTTTAGAAGGAAGTATGCTCATTTTATCTGCATGTAAAGATTCACCTTTGTGTCCTGCTTCTAAATTAATATGATATGCTAGTGTAAGACACAGGATTCAGTCAGACTCTGGTGGCAGAGCCACTGAGGAAGGATTTATGGATATCTGTGTAATGATTACAAGGGCTGTGAGTCTATGAGAGGCTACATGGACATAGGGAGCTTGGCCATGAGCTCGGAGTTCTCTAAAACCAGAAGAAGGGAAATATACCAAGCTTACAGAAAAGTTTAAATAAATATACTCTAACCACATTCTAAATCAACAATAAATTACGTTTCTTAATAAAGAGAAAGAGAAGAAGAAAAATTATTATAAAGGAAAATGACCAGAGATCCCCACATAGAAAATATGCAAGTTTCCTTGGGGATATCTTAAGGGACATGTTTCCAAGAAGAGACAGCACTGGAATTTAGCACTGTTAGGATCCCTGCATGGTCCCTGTTCACCTAAGTCACCCTGTGTCTTTTTTTGCCAGAGGTAAAGCAGATCCAGTTTTGACCATTCTTAAGGAAAAGGCTGCCACCTGGTGAATATTGGAGGCTTTTAAAAAATGCAAGTATTAGTTTTGAAAATCCATCATGAATTTAGAAGTAATAGTTATGTACTTTATGTTCTTTCTGGGATTTTTAGGCAGATTACAAGTTTTTCACCATGAAAAAGCAAAAATGAGGCAAAGATCATTTTTCAGTGAATATCTGATATTCTATTGGCGGTCAGTTTTCATTGTCCCTAGGCCTAGGATTTCACTCCTCCTGTGTATTCTGTCTATTATCCATCCATTTGTCCATCTGTCTATCATCTATTAAAAGAGAAGTTAAGATATCTCTGAACTGTTTGCTACAGAGACTCATAAATTGCAAAAATATTTCATTTTTACATCCAATGGTTGGAGTTCACTGCTAAAGGAACTCAATGGAGGAGGGAAAATTAACTCTTCTTTCCAATCTATGTGCTTTCCTCAGTGGCAGGTCAAAAATCCTCGTGATATTCTCTTTGGTTGTGGAGAGTAAAGCCACCCTTCCATCAGGAGAAATTAGGGTGCCCACACATCTCTTTTCTTTCATCCAACAATCCCTGAAGCGTGATGGTGTGGCTTATCACAGGACTTTTCTCATTAGCATCGCACCATGAATTCCTAGCTTTTTTTCCAAATGTTATTTCAGTTATTTTTGTGCAATCTCAGACAACAACATTTGAAAAACAAGTTATTTTGACAACACTTCAGTTTTATATCTATATTTGAACCCTGAAGACTGAATGTTTGCAGTCTTCCTAAGACACTTACCAATCAATACATCACGAGATACTGTTATTCTCATTTAATTTGTTAATTCTTCTTAAAGGACAATTTTTCCCCTTTAATTTATGTCTGACAGTGATTATAAATGCACACCACACACACAAGAACCCCCCACACACACACACACAGAAACTCATAGAGTTGTTGATATTAGCACTTTGGTCTTTGAAAATAAAACCACCTACCAATCTGTTGTATTGTGATAACATTTGTATGTTTAATATTTTCACAGACTTATGAATACATGCATCTACCTAGTCATTGGGTATGAATTACACTTTAAATCTTGGGGTTCTCTGTTTGCTTTCATTGGCTACATAATTTTACGTATAGTGTAATGAGTAGCAATTTATGAGATAAGTAGATGAATGAATGCGGCAAATTTAAAAACATCATCATTCATGAAAATACAGTCAGGAAAAGAAGAACTTGGCAAGATGAAATCAAACCTCAAAGATCTCGTATGGTTCAAGGAACAATTCTGACTTAGATCATTTTTCACAATGAAAACACGATTAACATTTCTGTTAAGAAATTACCTGAGAATATATTTTCCTTACAATTTGGCCACTACCTCATTATAATGATATAATGAGGTATAACATTCAAGGACCTTCCCAACTAGCAGAGTCAAAGCCCCACATAAAGCGTGGTGTTTTTCTTGAAAAAATTGCAATAGTCTCATAAAAGTCTGTATTTGTTATAAAATATATATATGTACACACATATTTGTATAAAGCATGCTTCAAATTTTCTGTGTAAAATACACATATAGAGATAGATTTTATGTATAGACATACAGCATATACATACTAGATGATTATCCCTGGCTATTGGTTTTACAGCAAATTTTGCTTTAATTCTACATGTAAAAATCAATTGGATATATAGCTTTTGTAATAGGAAAAAGTCAATGCTGTCTCAAGGATCATAATGCTTTTGCATACTAACAAAATTAAAGCCAGCAAATGAGAAAGAATTCATGAAATATACAAGGAAATTAGGGATAAATATTAAGTTGTTTCTTTGGAAGTCTTCAGTTGTGGTATTATAGTAATTAATGAAAGGGACATGGAATTTGAGAATCTTATACTGATTTCCCAAGCTAGGTCTTTTAATAGTCATATGTTAAATATAAAACTTTATTTAATATCCTTAAGCTTAATTTTCCATTCTTAAAAAAAAAGTAAAACCACAATTGCAGTAATTTTCTGCATCTTCGTGTCCTATATTATAAGCATAAAACCTTATTTCTCCCCGTGTTTGTAGATCACTCTCGCACCATTTAGGTAGAGTCATCATCCTGAGGTCCCTCGATCCTGCGAATAGACGGGCAGTGCTGTCATCTCTAAAAGTGCTGCCCAGCGATGTGCTTGAGGGCGGCCGGCTAACAAGTGGATAAGCAGGGATGCCTCCACTCCCCAGCTTTATCTCCTCAGCTCTTATTAAAATCAGTGACCCAGCCACACACCAGCATTGCCCACGTACGGTAGCCAGCCGTCAGCCTTCTTACCTGACCTCCATCCTCTAGCAACTTGGCTGCTCCTTGTTCAGGCACCATTCTGATTCCCTCCTAGTATTTTTGGACCTGTGTGTTCTATTATTGGGACACAATGTTGATGTGGTTCTGCTGCATCTCTCGTTACCAAAATGGGGCCCTAGGAAGTTTCTTTTTATCATCTGTGTTTAGTTGGTGCTGTGACAGAGAACCGTCAGACGGCGAATTTTCCACACTTAGCATGGATTTCTTCTAAGATGTTTAAGTACTAGTAACTGTGCGATATCATATTGCCCTGTTGGATTGGTGAAAGTATATTATCTATACTTCCGTCTTTTGAGTGTTCTTTAATCAAAGCGGGTTGAGATGTGAGAATTAGTGTCACCTGTTCCTAACTTTATGCCTCCCATGCTCCGTCTACCTTATTCCTGTAGTTCTTAGACACTACGTTACTTGAAAATTAAGAGGAAGTTGATAACATTCATTTAAATGTAACATACATGGCCCATTGACCTTTCATTGGAACGCCCAAATAACAGGACTTTGACATAGTTATATCAGCTTTCATTCATTAATGTAAATCTACATTAAATCATTTATAGCAGCATCTTTTAAGTTAACATAAATGAAGAAAAATATGAAGTGTGAATAAATGAAGATTAATCTTTGAGTGATTTTTGGCCTCCGAAAGATATTCTTTATTTTCAAGTGAACTGTATCTGTAATAATTTAGTACTATTGCTATTTTGTGTATTTAAAATAAGATCATGAAATTGGAGATATCTGGAAAAATGAAAATGCAAATAATATGACAAGGTTGATGAGAATAACTCTATTTACACAATGATAAACAAGCAAACCATAGTATTTTGTAATTTTCTACATTTAATACACCATCAATATAGAAAAATGGATACCCATAATTTTGGAATTGAATGTTTCTGGAAAATCAATTTGGCACTCTTTAGTGGAAGTAAAATCAAAGATAAAGAGGTATTCCTGTTTTTACAGTCATTTTTTAACGCATTCAAAATAGAGAAAGTATTACTCTAATATAGATGGTGATTAAGTAGATTAGTATATACTATTAATTAAAATATTGCACAACCATGACAAGGATTTTTTAAAACCTTTAAATCTATCTGGAGATAAATACATATCAAATAACAATTGAATGCCATATAAATTAGAGAGAGACTATTATAATCAATTTAAAATGTAATGTGAACATTAAAACTCTCTCAAGGGCTTGGAATTTGCACATGGACATGAGTTTAAAAAGTTAAAGTAAGCAAGTATCTATCCTATATAAAAGCCTAAGGAGGGGTTGGGGATTTGGCTCTAGTGGTGGAGTGCTTGCCTGGTTAGTGCAGGGCCCTGAGTTCGATCCCCAGCATCGCCCTCCCCCAGAAAAGCCTATGGGCATGGTTTTAAAGTTGCCATTTGTTCTCAAGTCACTGCCCTATTTTAATGAATTAATGCCTGGACACCACTGAGCTATTAAAATCTAGAGAAAAAGAGACCAATAGATTTGATTGTCAAAATGAAAGTAATATTAACACCTTTTATAGTAAAAATACACACAGGAGTTAAAACTTGAAAAATATTTAAAATCAATATGATAAAATGATTAATATATTTAAAACATAATGATTAAAAATAGGTAAGTCCTACTATTGAAGGAATATACTATTCCGATTTCTCATAAATATTTCTAATACTGCAAACTAGTATAACTTTACAATCTAAACCAGAAAAGGTAAGAAAGAAAATTTATGCTCATCTCATTGAAAATGTAAATTCAAATATCTTGAGCAAAATATTAAAAAATTGTAATTCACTACCTTAGCAGGAAAAGGTGAAACACGTAATTATAACTAAATTAAAAAATGAACAAGAAAGACTTTGATTAATTTTATGCTTGTCTATAAGAGGGGAAATAAAAGCCTCAGGAAAGCAAGAATGGAATAGACAAAACCTTTTCTTAATTCATTTTGGAGAATCTAACAAAAGAGCAATGAGTCCTACCATTTAAAATAGTGGTACAATAAAAACATTCATGTTATTATCAGTAACAAAATAACGTTTCTCATTTTAAGTAGCAAAACTGAGTATTCTATACAACACTCTATTAGGAACCTTGGTTTGAAGAACAAAAAGTAAAAGATGTGAGGACAGGATAACATAAAAAGCATATTCAGATAATTTGTCTACACAAAAAAGTCTACAGATAAGTTCTTAAAATTAATAAAATGTTTATAAAAGTCACAATATATATTAGCACTATAGAAAGCCCAAATGCTTTTAGAAATTCATCAAATTTGCTCTATACATTATAGGCACCAGTATCAGAAAACAATTTAAAAGTGTACATGAATATCTGTATAGACAAACAAGTACATATACAGTTATTAAAAGAGAGCATTTTCAACAGTAAGAAAAATATGCATTGTCCACCGTGTAGCTAACACAGCGCTGCACAAGAGTTCCAAGGGGAAAACTATAAAACTTCACTGAAAATCTCTTCAATTCTAACTGAAATCTGAGTCCCCATAATACCATTGGGCCTTATTCCTTGGCAGTTGTTCCAAGTCATCGTTCTTTGTTTCTAATTCTATAAATGTCCATTTATAGTATTCTGTTCACTTTCATTGCTTCAAGATTTTAGCTTCAGATTTATAGTCATACTCCTCAATGATGGTCTTGTCCAAATTCTCTGGCTATACATACAGACAATCCTAAAATATCCTTGGCTTCCCTCAACCTGTCATCCTTCCTCTCCAATATGATATTTAACTCCACCTTATTACTTCAACCACACATTCCCATGTCTACGCTCAGAATTGTTATTATTAACTGTACTGCCTCCAAGGTCATGATTTCTTCCCTACTTCCTTTTCTAATGCCCATAGTCTAAATTTTACTCAGCCCCTCCTCCCTTGGGATGCAACTTTCTATATTATTACTCCATAGCGTATGATGCTGGCCTCTTATCTACATGCATGTTTTATCTTAGTCTTTGCTATTATTTGGAGCTGGATTGTGCCCTAACAGTCTGTGTGTTAGTCTTGTCCCTAGTGTATGGTCATGTTGGGAAGTGGTAAAACCATTAAGAGGTGGGGCCTAGTGAGAGGGCTTGGGTCATTGGCGGTGTCCCCTTGAAGGGGTTGTGGCACACTGGTGTCTTTTTGCTCTGGATTCACGGCCAAGAGTTAAACAGGCCTCTGCCACCATGTACTCGCACCATTCAGGAACACAGGTGCCAAAGACCCAAGAAATGAGAACCAAACCCGCCAAAACTGTGAACCAAAATAGATTCTTCCTCTTTTTAAGCTGATTATCTCAGGTATATGCTATATTAAGGGCCAGCCATCTACCACACTCTTTTTATAACATTATCAGAAAAAATTCTATTTTTCATTTAGTTCTATCTCTGCCTACTGTGTCTTGCATCCAGGCAGCAACAGAGGGGTGAATAAAAGCATAAAAGCATTTGAACTAGTTTTGCTGTAAAAGCATGATCACTTATTTCAAGTGGGGAGCTTATGGTGCCCAAAGACTCCCACTGCATTTCCTAGGTGCTCTCCCTCTCCTCTCCGTGATTATTAGTTCCTTTTTTTTTTTTCTTTGTACTGGGAATCAAACTCAGGGCCTTGTGCTTGCAAGGCAAGAGTTCTAACCACTGAGTTAAATCCCCAGTCCGCTTTTTTCATAAGTTCATTTATTTTCCTCTTTCCTGAGTTACACAACAAATCCACAGTTCTTCTCCCTTCCTCTCCCTTAGGTGATACTCCTTGTTTCCTATTTTACTAACAAAACAGAATTAATCATGAGAGAATGTCCACGATTCTACCACCATAGTTATGATTTACCTAAATGTGTTCTTTAGCATTCCAAGACTTCACACTCTGTAAGCTTTTCTCCTACTTCTCTGTCTATTTTCTCAATACCCTTTATATGTCCTTCCTCATCTTCTCAAAATCTAAATTTTGAAATGTCAGGGAGTTCAAATTTCTAACTACTATTTTCTATCTATACTAACTTCTCACTTGGTAAATGACATTCAGACTCATGGCTCTAAATACTATTTGTATGCTGATAACTGTCAAGTATAGAGCTCCACATTTCTAACATTATGTCAAATTTAACCTGCAGAAGCAAATTCTAATCTTTATTGTATCCCAGAAGCTCTTCTAAACTGAGTGTGTTCTCAGTAAGTTGCAGCTCCCGTCTGGGCCAGGGTGTTTAGTCATTGTGGACCGCTCTTTGTGATCTTACATGCTGTATCTTATATGTACTCCATTAGCAAGTGCTGTTGGCTTTACCTTCGTAATATATCCAATATCAGACCACTTGTCCAATTCTCCACTGCAGTCTTTCTCAACCACTCAGAACTCTCTCCTCGGTTAGTGCTCTCCTTCGTTAGTGCTCCTCATCAGTTTACACCCAGTCCCATTCTGGTAACTATTAGTCTGTTCTCAATACAAGTACCATGGTCATTTTGTTCAGAGTGGCCATGTGTGTCACACCTGTACTCGAAAGTGCCTTTTCCTCCCATTAGAAGAATTGAAGTCCTTCAAATGGTTTAAACTGCACCTCCTGCGCCTCACCTGCTATTTGGCCAAAACACTAAGCACATATACGCCTCCCTCAGGATCCTTCACTTGCTATACTCTCCTGCACGAATGCTCTGCCCTAAATGAAAGTTAGCGTGTCCCCTCACATTCTCTAACTTTCTATTCAAGTCTCCTTATATTAGTAAATATTCTGTCAAACCTAGACAGGGCAACAATCTTTCCTGCTTCTAGTAATACTTGTTTCTTTTTATATCACTGTATTTTGCTCCATGACACTTACGGTTTGCTATTCATGTCTTCAATCACCTGTTTATTCTTGCCATGTGTCTTTCTCTTTTCTCTCCCTTTAGAATTTAAGTTGAATGAAGGCAGGAATTTTGCCTTTTGTGTACGTTGTTATAGTCACAAAACTTTGAAAAGTGACTGGTATGAAATGGAGGCCTACATGTGCTATTTAATGGCTAGAAAAGTCAAAAATTAGCACTTACACACTATAATCAACACAAGGAGAAGAGCTAATATTGAAAAGAGAATATACGAAGAACGAGGCACTGGGCTTAAGCCTGGTCTCTAGAAAGGAACTGTGTTCAAGGACTCAGTAGGGGAAAAGACCCCAGTGTGACTGAGAAAGACCCCAGAGAAAATGATAATGATGATAGGGAGCAATGATGCTAAGGATATTAACAGGTCATGCTTCATCAAAAATTATGTAAAAACACTTTTATATCCAACTTTTAATCCTCAAAAGAATCTTCAGAAGTAAAAGGTGTGTTAATATCCATTTTATAAATGAGAAAAGGGATTAGGGGGAGGGGGCAGTGTACAGTAATCTCAAACATACCCACAACTACTGAGACAACCAATATGTGTTTGTATATGCCACTATCCAGAGAACAACAGAGTCATAGAAGTCAAAGGACCAGTGAGTTTCAAAAAGGAGAATGTGAAAAACATGAACAGATGATGTTAAAACTAGAATCACTGGCCAGAACTAATGCATAATTAAATAATTCACATAAAAGTACATTTAAACTTGACCGATGAGTTTTATTTTCAACAAATAAACATTTCACTTAAGTGTCACTTAATAGACTCTCCTTCAATGTAGTTTATATATTATGTATTTTGTATGTATGTGTGTGTGTGTTTTAAAAATTACAACAAAAATGAAGCCCGTGAATTGAATACTCTGGATGTCAATAACAGTCCTCAAGTTCTGTTAGTGATTAAAGCTGGCAGTAATTAAATTGCTATGTTTGATGTCTCCTTAAGAGTTGACATAGTTCTACAGTTCTTTATCCAAAATGCAGCTAACATTTAATAGCTATTATTTAGGATGTATCTATAGCAGTTCACAATAAAGAGACACGTACCATTTCAGGAAATATGTGGCTCAGATTTTCAGTTCTGAAAAAAACCACATTTTCTAGATCTGACATTTACCCTTATGAAAGAGACTTGCTGGGAAATTACTGTCCCACCTTTCAGAGGATTGAGCCCTGTAACTGAGTCTGTGTTTCTGTGAGGAGGAACAGAAGACTCTGGCAAAACTGAGCAAGACTGCTCTGTGTCCAGACAATCCCAGAACTGTCACAGAACACTAGTACCTCCCGGTTGTTTAGGGAGTCACAGAGTACAACACGCTTTCACACTAATCTTTACCTCAACCTTGTGGGAATTAACTTGGAGAAGTCTTTGATATATGTTTCCTCAATTCTTATTCCATAATGAAAAATACCTGAGATAAATGTCTACATTTGAAAACAGGAAAATGAAAAAGCAGCGAAGTTAACCGATTGTGTCATTTTCTCACAACTGCAAATGGTTGAGGTAGGATGTAATACACATCTGCTTCCTCTCTGCACCTGGGCTGTCCCCACGTTACAGCTGCCTCACCTGGGAGACATAGAGGCTATTGATGAAGAATTTAGATTCGGAAGTTAGGCTGAAGATTTCTGTGTGGGAGAAATTCCGTAATCCTCATTTGTATAAAGAACATAATACTACTTACCTTCAAAAATGATCATGGGGATGAGATGAGACAAAAAGCTCCTAACATAGGCACAGCACGTGATGTTTTATACATGTTAGCCTTAGTTATGTCATTATCACCAGGCTCCAAGCAGCATCAACTAGCTGAAATGGTTTTTGCCATATTCTTGTCCATTCGATTCAAGTATGGGTCATATTTTTAAAAGAAATGTGTCATTCAAATTATTATAGAATTCTGTTTGCTACATGCCTCGTACACTTTTCAAATCAACTTTTCAAATCTCTTTGCTGGCATTTTTAAATTCAAAGTGGACTTTAAATAGTCTTACAATAAAAGACATAGCAAATATGGTTTAACATGACTACTGACTTTACAAAAAGTAAAAGTGGCCACAAGTATTACATTTTCAATATGTGTACTGGATGTATCACTAACCAAAATTTAGATAAATTTGAAAATATTTCACATTAAGGGTCATTACTGAAGGCAAGAGAATCAGAAATTATATAGTATTCTGTATTATATATAGAGCTCTCCTCACTATTCTCACAAACTATTTTTCTGAAAGTGGATGTTTCTGTGTTCCTTGGGGACGGACCATGTTATCTTTTCTTCTCCCTTCGTCCATTAAGGGCAAAAAACTCTACTTAATGGCAGTTCGGCTTTGCAAAGGGGCATCATGGGAATTATAATGTTTGACCTTATTAGGTAAGTGGGAGGGAGACGGCATAAAGCAGCAAGAAAACTGTGAGTGGAAAGTTTTATCCTGAAATAATCAGGCTATAGGATCTATAGTGAAAAGTGGTCCAAAGTAGATTTTAAAATACAAGGTCACCCTGACAATAGAGGTTTCCTTCACCAAATAAAGTAATTAAATACAATGAGATAATACCAAGGACAGTGTCTGATACAAAGTAGGTTCTCAATTAGTGTTTAAGGAACCTAAAAGAAAGAGCTTTGATGTAGATAATCATGCTACAACTTCCCAGAATGACAAAATGAGACTCCATTAGCATCCCTCCAGGGTGATATGCTCAATATTCTTTCTATTTCAGAGTGGGATATATACTTCAAACAGTGATATGGCACGTTTTACTCAAACATTTTTCTTTGAAAAACATTCGGGTGCTGTCCAGATTTTTATGACAAACAATGATGAAATATACAGTCCTCTTTATGTATTCATGGAGAATGGGTTCCAGGATCTTTATGAAAAGTAAAATCTGCAGATGTTCAAGTTCTTTAGATACAAGAGTACAGTATTTGAATATTTACTGGGCACATCATTCCTCATACTTTAAGCTATCTCTATGTTACTTGTAATTCTTAATATGAGTTAAGGGCTATGCACATACAGTGTAAGGGAGATGTTATACACTGTTGTTTAGGGGATGATAAAAACTGTACATGCTGAACACAGATGTCATTTTTTCTAAATGTTTTAATCTGTAGTTCATTTGATCTTTGGATGTAGAAGGTAGGACTAAGGAGCACCAGTGGTGTACAGAAATGTTCTCAATGTGCCTTTTTTCCTAAGAAGAGTTCCTAGAAGTGAGACTATGGATCTCAGAATGCATATTTTCACCAGCTCATCTCCAAAAGAGTTGTAATAGTTTGCATTTCTCCAACTTGTCTCCAAGGTACAAATGTAGCTTTTCAGATTTGGCAAAATCATGAGCAAAAATCATACTATCGTTTTAATTTTCCTTTCTTTGACTGTTAATGGCAAAGATCATTGGTTTTTTGTTTCTGACCCTTTGATTTTCTTCTGTTAAATAAATATTTATTAAGGTCCATTTACCCATTAAGAGTTATTCATAGCTTTCTTTCAGTATACAGGGTCTTTTTGTGCAATATAAATATTACCTACATTTAATATGTTGCAAATACATCGTTTATTAGTTTACTTCTTGAGTTTTTATATCATGTCTTTGGCCATTCCACTTAAGAATTACAAGAAGAGAATGGTTAGAATTCTTGAATTACATTCTTTTACCTTCAGTTGTCTATAGATTGAATTATTCTGTCTTGTAGATTTGAATGAGAGCAGATGAGTTGTTTGGTGTTAGTTGTATGCCTGCTATTTATTCTATATACTTTAGTACAGTGATTTAAATACATTCTTTTCTTTGTAACCTCAGAAACAAGATTTCACAAGTACATGTACTTGCATGTCATTGTTTTCATTCTTTTAATCAAAGTTCTGATGAACAGTTTAGAGACCCATTTTCTTTTCTTTTCTTTTCTTTTCTTTTTGGTGCTGGGGATCGAACTCAGGGCCTTGTGCCTGTGAGGCAAGCACTCTAACCACTGAGCTAAATCCCCAGCCCCCCATTTTCTTTTACTTGTTCTTTATACATTTTTGCTTTGTCTCCATTTTTCTTCATTGTCTTCTTAAATTTATCTTATTTACAAGAACAGTCTGCTGGATCTTTCCCTGAGTGAAAGAAATATCTGCGTGTGCGTGGTTGTGTGTGTGTGTGTTATAATCTGTTTTTTCTACTTGGTATTCTAGAGCATTTATAAATATAAAACATACTATCTTTCATAAAAGTAAGTGTATTTTTTTAAGCCAAAGACTATCCTTTCTTTTCATTCCAGGAAGTATTTTAAATTTTTCAGTTGCATCTCCTAAAAAGCAAATTATATTGTTGAAAATCACATTTGAGTGTTCTGACTCTAATTAGACTTGAAGATGTAGTAGATAAAAATCAAACATTGAAGGGAAAGGAAGGGAATGGGGGAAAACAGTAGAAGCAAGATAGATCATGTGCAGGAACAAATTCCCTATGAAGAATATTATTATGTGCATCGAAAATGTACCAATAAAATAAAAATTTTAAAAACATATCTGTGAACCAGAAGGATGAGAAGTATTACATGGACTTTTACTAACTTCTAAATGGAATATACATATATAGATTTCTATGCATATATAATGATATATGTATAGTTTCAAGTCTGAATATGGCTTAATAGTGCTGCAGTGTCTTTATCAATAATAGAAATCATAAATATTTCACTATCATATCACTGTTATGCTATATATCTGCTATATTACATGTTGGTCATTATTTCAGAATTTGTCTACCTTCCTATAAGTACTTTTATTGAAAATATTAATAGAGAAAGGTATAGGTGTCTATATCATTTGTATATTTCAAAATATATTTTGAATATACTTAAATACTTTTTCCTGAATAATACTGTGAATTTTGTTTACAAATTTATTCTTGCTGAACTAAGGTCTACAAGCTATCTCAGATTTCTAAAAAAGAATACACCATACAAATATTTAAGAACCCTGGATTTAGAGCCATATATCTGAATTGGTAGCCAATTCCTATTTTAAATTTTTAGTTTATTAGTACATGTTTGTAGTACATAATGTTCACATTCACTGTGGGAAGTTGGTACATGTACATAACACATCTTTAATTCCTTTTTCCATCCTCTTTCCCTTCCCTCCCTTCCCCTCTGCCCATCTTTTTTTTCCTTTTTCTCAGTGTTTTCTATTGATGCATCAAAAATATAACTAACCCTTACACTTATAGGATGGTATATGATTTGTTACAAAATTTGTAAAGTAGTTATATGATCAATAATTTTGCCTGACATACTTCACAACCCTGTGAGATGAATAGATAAGTCTAAATGAGTTACTAGCCTGCTTTTGTATGAGGAGTTTAAAACTGAATAAAACTAACATACTTTCCCAAAACTACATAGAAAATAAGTATGTGGTTAAGTACCAAGCTTCACAATCAAAATATTCTCCCTACTCTACTGTGGTAGTAGGACAACTTCCCCCCCCTTTTTTTTTTTGCATATGTTTGCTGCTTTTATAATTATTTTCTGGATCAATTTTTTTTACCAGATATCAGATCAAACTTAAGATCAACACTGAATCTAACCATTGAATTTGATTCAGTTCTTGTCCAGTTGGTTTGTGACCAGAATTATGGAAAGAAGCAAGGTAGTGAACTGAGGTACCCCTGCATATTTAATGCTGCAGCCATTTAACAATAGCAGACTGTGCAGGAGTCCGGTCTTGCAAACAACACCAAACACGCCAGCAAATTCTTATACTTATGCTGAGATCGGGGAGTTCCTATTCTGCAAAGTGAAATTTTACACACAGAAGTTTAGGCCTAAAATAATACAATTGACTTTGCTTAGATAAAATTTTAACATATCCATCCATCTACCTGCTGACTGATTCATTCGTGTGATGACCACTTGTTTTTTGTGCAGATACCTTACTATGAATATTTCTATGTGTATTTGCATGCATTGCCTGGGTGTAGGAAAATTCTCAGATTTAAATAACTACTGTTAAATGAATCTTAAAATATAAATTTAAATTGCAACTTTCTTATGTTGGTTCAAATTAGTGAGTCGCTCTGGGTGTGTGAGAGAGACACATTTGATTTTTATAATCCTGAATTTTAAAAATGTGTCTTTGATACACTGGATTAAAAACTTGAAGCTAAAAACGAAACTATAGCTTTTAACAAATTTTTGGTGAGACACTTGGAAAAAGAGTGATTGATGAAGCTTCTGATATTGTGCTATCAACTGGACTATAAAAAAGATATTTAACTCATAGAAATTTCATATTACAAGGAATATTGTTTTTCTCAGATTTTAAGAGCGTTTCACACCTAATATTGCTAATTAAGAAAAGTACCAGGTTAAAGTATGGACTTTTTTATTCTTAACATTTTGGATATGCCAAACAATTTTATATGAATACACAAACCATTTTAACCAATACTGAATTTAAAGGAACAAATACTCTTAAAATTGGGTGAATATTACTTCAGGATGAATTTCTTTCCTGAAATTTTATACTTCAGTGTTAATAGTTCTAAAATGTGTATTATAGTAACAAAGAGATACATCTATATTTGGTTAAGATACTATGCTCTAGATTTTAAACTATCTTCCTCAGACTGATTCCGAGTCCCTTCAAGGTGAAGCACTTGGATATGGCTGAAATTAGCATTCAGTTTATGATTTAACAGACTCCTCGTGCGTGTTAATAATTTTACTGTTCTTTGAGATTAAAATGATTCAGTTTGTAATACAGCTAATGCTGTGGTAAAGTTGAGATAAAGGTACTGAATCATTATCCATTCATAAACTATAAAGAAAATTGAAAGCACAACAAACTAAGGCCATATTTTAAAAAGATACCTGTTGGATTTCGTGATTTTAATTATTTCTTCTGTTTTAGTTGTCGATGACTGAATGAGATGTGTGGTTCGGTAACTTGAAAAACTTTTAAAGTATTTGGCTGGGATTTATTATTTGTTTATTAATCATGTGAGTATATGTCTCCATGTACGTTTATTTGCCTGGATATAATATTTTTAGGGATATAGCTTTTATTTCAGCTAAAATAGGTCAAACACCGTGTGATTTTTATGTACAGAGACATGCTCACAACATTCACGTCGGCTCTTAATTCTGCCAGATGGAAAATTTGAAAGATTTGACAATACAGAAAATATGATTTGGTGAAAGCCATTTCAGTAATATTTCCTGGGCACTTACCATCGCCTCTTATTTTACATCATAGGTAAATATGCTCTTTACATGTAACAGTGGAATTTCAGGAGGAACCAGAAAGGTTCCTCCTTTGCATTTTGAAGATGTCAAAGCAAAGGAAAGGGGTTGAAACAGAATAGATCGGTCTGAAAATAAAGCATGACAAAGAGCAGAAAGTCCATATTCTGGGTTTTCCAAATGGTCCTGAGATTAAATGTCTTCTATTTTAGGCTTCTTTAAATTCTGGTCTGAACAGACAGTAAAGTTGGTAATGAACCGGTAAATGTCTCAGCGGCAGGAGCCGAGCGAGCAGACGTCACAGAGTGATGTTCTGATGGTCTCCCCCACGCAGGAGAGAGTGTGAGTGGCAGCTTCCCCTTCCTCAGGTGTCAGTCAAATGCGCCTACCCATATAGTACAGTATATCTCACAAACGCACAATTATAACACGTTAATAAGAGGTAAAAAACGTTTAAGGAGACGGAGATGACTGGATCACTACACATTTTATCCATGTATCAAATTCTTACACTAAACCCCATAAAAGTTGGGGGGTTTGTTGTTTTTCTTTTGTTTTCTTGTGGCAGTAGAAATTAAACCCAAAGCCTTGTCCAAACTAGGTCAATTCTCTGCCACAGAGCTACATCCCCAGCCTTACTACCTCACAAGTTTATACAATTAAAGTGATAATTAATTAACTAAAAAATTAAAATGAAAGAGGTACCCCTTTGTCATCCTTTATTTGTACGATCAGAAAGTCAGACCAGAGAAGGAAGGGCCACTGGCCCTATTTGTGTTTGTGGCTTCTGTGAAAGTTTCTGCTTGTGCCTGGTAGTGACAGTTATTCTATTAGAAGCTCTTACAACGGAACTTCTTTGAGTTTAGAATTTCATTTACGTTCAGTTTTCTCTTTTGAACAAATGGGCATTAGGGAAACTGACATTAACACCTGAATTTAAAGAAATTCCAGGGAATCTGAACTCGACATCTCTTTTGACACCTGTGCATTTATCATTTATTTGTTCTACCCCGTTCTTCTGCTCCACCACCCCCTTGGACAGGATGCAAGCACAGCTTTACCTTTTCCATTGCTACAACTCTAGTTCCATTGCTACAAAAGGGAAAAAGCCAATACTTACCAGGCTTTTTTCCTTTTTTCAATCATCTCCACTTTTCATTCATCCTTCAAAATATGCTAGAGTGGTATTGTTAGAAAGACTCTCATTATGTATGCTAATATTTGTGGACTTTCCTGTATGTATGTCATACTTGAACATCAAGTTTAAAATGATTACGGCAACTAATCACAATATACTCTTTAAAATAAAGAAAGACTCCTGAGGCTGGGTAAGTATAAAAATGTGTTTATTTAGCTTACAGTTCCAGAGGCCAAAAAATGTAAGATCATGACCCCAGCATCTTTGTCTGCAGGGCATCATGTGTCAACTCAGTGTGGGGAAGGGGAAAGCCCCACACAGCAAGGGCACCTGTGTGAGACCAAAGGGTGGCAAACAGTGTCTTGAGAAAGAAATGAATGTATTCATGAACGTTGCGTCCTGTGACCTAATCACCTCCTACTGGCCCTAACTCCTGCCGTTCTGCCATCTCTCAATAGAATCACCAGGGGCCAAGGAGCCAGTGCGTGAATTTTGGGGAGACAAATCTTATCCAAACCATAAAACTAAAATTGTGGACAATAGACTAATAAAAACCCAGCATTTTCAAATACTGTGTAGTAATAAATATAGACATGTAGTTAGTACTCAATAACCAGCAACAACTTTTAAAGTCTTTTTAAAATTTAGTTGTTATTTTAATGGAATAGAGAGGACCCTGCCCTATGGGACCTCAATAAACACCAATGTTTGCCTGCTTAGCTGCATCAGAGTCCCAGGAGAATTCCCTGTGGGGTAAAGCAAGGCAAATAGTTCCCAGTTTCTAGTAACCTATGACCAGCTGGTTCCAGGGAATTAGTGGTAAATACAATATACGATGATGAATTTAAAACAAATATTAAGAGAAAGCACAAATATAGTTAAAATTAAATAATATTAAAAGTGGTTATTTCTAGTTATTGGCCAATAAATTATTTTTATCGGTCGTAGACCTATAAAACAGTTCCATTCAAAATTTATTTTGAAAGTAAAATTTGTTATAAAAGATAAAATTAGAAATATTCATAAAATTCTAAATTCATGGTAATTTATTTAGTACTGTATCTCATTAACAGAGTATTTGTTCTTGGTATTTTCTCACACAGTGTAATAAGATATGTAGCTGTATATCTGTCTAATAGTATAATAGTGGAATTTTTCTGAAAAATGTGTTTTCAAGATGGTCATATTATGCCTATTTTTTCATAAAATTTCCTGCAATATTCTGCAAAGTTCTGTTTCATAGGTAATTTAAAATTGTTGACAGCTTAAAAGTAGTATAAAAATCTAGAATGAAATTGTACTGAATCCAGGAAACTCCTTCAAATTTTATCAGTCATTTAAATATGTATCTATCAAGGAATTTACTTACTTTTATTATTTTGTTGTCCCTAAATGTCTACCGCAAGAAAACCTTAACTTCTGATTAATTGAAGATCACGTCTTGTTCAGTTTTACCTATTGACATTTTTCTCTGTATGATAAATATATAAATTCAAACTTATATCATCTTTAAAAGGAAAGATAATTAGTTGGGAAATAATACAATGTGTATTGATCCTACTGAGATGTAAAATTCTATTTAAACAGGTATCTGGTTATTCTTATCCTCCTTCCCTCTGGTACCAGGAATAGAACCCAAGACCTTTGCACTGAGCTACATTCCCAGCCTCTTTTTAAAATTATTTGTGTGTGTGTGTGTGTGTGTGTGTGTGTGTGTGTGTGTGTGTGTGTGAAAAGGCCTCACTAAGTTGGTAATTTACCCAGTCTGGACTCTAACTTGTGATCCCCGTGCCTCAGCCTTCCAGAGGACTGGGTTTATAGGAGTGTGTTACCATACCTAGCCCTCCTCCAGTTTCTATAAGCATATTTTACTTTTTAAACTTTAATATTTTTTCACTTTTATTAGCACATAATAATTGAACAATACAGTAGGTTTCTAGATTCCACATATGAGAGGAAACATGTGATATTTGCCTTTCTGATTCTGGCTTATTTTGCTTAAAATGATGACTTATTATTGTTCTATCCATTTTCCTGCAAACAATATGATTGCATACTTCTTTGTGGTTAAATAATATTCTATCGTAAAAAATAATAATATTCTATCATGTATATGAACTACATTTTCTTTATCCATTCATCTTTTAATGGGCATGTGGGCTGATTCCATGATTTGGCAACTATGAATACTGCTGTGATAAATATAAGTGTACATTTATCCTGACTGTATGCTGACTTGGATTCCTCCAGGTATATACCCACAAGGGCTAGAGTTCTGTGGGCTCACTTTTACTTTGTTTTTGTGCAGAAGCTTTTTAGTTTGATGTAATCCCACTTCTCAGTTCTTACTGTTATATCCTGAGCTACTAGAGTTCTGTTCAGAAAATCATTGCTTATACCAGTATCTCCAAGCATTTCCCCTGTAGGCCTCTAATAGTTTCAAAGTTTCAGGTTTTGTATTAAGGTCTATTACATTAAGGTCCTCAGCATTGAGCTGATTAGTGTACAGGGTGAGAGATAATGACCTGATTTCAATCTTTTAGAGTGGGTTAGAGTTTTTCTAACCCATTCATTGAAGGGGCTCTCTTTTCTCCAGCTTGTAATTGTGGGTCCTTTGTCAAGAATCAGATTCCTGAGGATACATGGGTTTATTCCTGGGTCTTTTCTTCTATTCCATTAATCTCCATGTCAATTCATATACCAATGTTATACTTTTTTTGAAATTGAGTATTGTGACGTCTCCAATATATATTAATCTTTGCTCAGGATTTCTCTGGCTATTGTAGGCCTCTTGTGCTTCCATATGAATTTTAGGATTGCTCTTTTTTCCAGTTCTGTGAAAAAGGTCACTGCTGTTTTGATGGGGATTGCATAGAAATTGTAGAAAAGTTGACCATTTTAATAATATGTTTTTCCTTGAAGAAAGGATGCCTTTCAATACTTTAATGTCTTTCCATTTCCTACCATCCCTGAAATGAAATCAACTTGTTCATGGTATGCGATATTTTTAATGTGAAGTTGAATTTGAATTGCCAGTATTTTATCAAGCATTTTTGCATGTATGTATTGGCATATAGTTTTCTTCTTTTGTTGTGTACTTAAATTTTGGTACATGGTGATATTGGGCTCATAGAATAAATTTGAAAGCATTTATTCCCTTTCTGTTTTATGAATAGTTTTAGGAATGTTGGTATTAGTTCTTCTTTGAAAGTTGGGTAAAATTCCTCCGTGAATCTGTCATATCCTGGAGTTTTCATTGTTGAGACATGTTTTACTGCTGTTTCAGTCTCTTTGCTTATTATTGATCTATTTCACCTTTCACATTCTCCTGGGTCAACTTCGGTAAGTCATATATGTCAAGAAATTTGTCCATTTCTTTCAGGTTTTCCAATTTATCAGCAGATAGTATTTCAAATTATTGCCTTATGATTTTCTGGATTTCAGTGTGTCTGTTGTATTATCTCCTTTATCTTCTCTAATGTTATTTATTTACCTTCTCTCTCTTTCTTTTGATTAGTTTAGCTAAGGGTTTGGTAATCTTTTTATCTTTCTAATGAACAAATGCTTTGTTCTATTATTCTTTTGAGTGCTAATTCCTTTACTTCTAGCCCAATTTTTATTATTTATTTCCTTCTACTGCATTTAGGTTTGGTTTATTCTTGTTTTTCTGAGAACTTTAGATGCATTGCTAAGTTACTTATTTGAGATCACACTGAATATTTAATGTACACAAGTAGAGCTATACATTTTCCTCTTAGATCTGCCTTCACTATTAAGTTCCAGTATACTGTGTTTCCATTTTCATTTGACTAAAGATATTAAAATACTAATCTAGATTACTATAACTCATAAGGTTATTTTTCAGAGGATGGGCTGGGGATTTAGCTCAGTGGTTAGAGTGCTTGCCTTGCAAGCACAAGGCCCTGAATTTGATCCCTAGCACCAAAAAAAAAAAAAAAAAAAAAAAATTCAATATTTCAAATAAAAACCCTAAAATAAACCTTTAAATCAACATTGTAATATTTATAAAGTGTTTAATATTTATAATCAGCCTTTAATATTTGTATAGTGTTTCTTGTACAACAAACAAATATTCTAAATGGCTAGATAATTCAAAACATATATGTTTAATTACTCACATGTGAAGATTATACTTCTACTTGAAAGTACTATAATTGAAGCTTCATTATGTGTATCATTTTTCTGGACAATTGTTTTCCTGTTAATTCCTTTGTGAGTTCCTCCATATATCAGCCTCATAGTGTTTTAATGTTTAATGTAATATGTGTCATTGTTCCTTCTGCCTTGCTTAACTTTATGTAGCATGTATTTTTCGTAGATATCTCTGTGACTACATGCCAGCAGGAATAAATATTAAATTCAAAAGAGTAAAGCAATGTAGTATACAGAGTTGTTTGCTATTTACAAAGACCAGGTTGTCAAGATACATGGACCTGGGTCTAAATCACAGGTCTTTCACTTATCTCTGAGGGTAAGTAAAATGTGAGTAATTAAAGTAAGAGTTAATGTACCTAAAAGTAGTAGTATTATTGTCATCATTACCATCCCTAGAGTATAACTCTAAGGAAATCATGGGTAAATACACAGGTGATCTGATTCAATGGGAATTCACACTGGTAACCAGGTTCAATGTTTATTTCTAAAAAAAAAAACACTGATATTAAAAATGGAACATCTCTTGTCATCTGAAAAATATGCCCCAAAAAGATAGATACAAAAGGAAACCATGAGGCTAGCCCACTAATTTCTGCTGTGACCTTTAATCATTAGTCTGAACGTTAGGAAAATAGAAGATAACTCAGTAACATAAAAGCCAACAAACAAATTACAAATCTTCATTAAGGAGTTAAAAGACTACTATTACAGAGGAAGAGCTTGAGTTTAAAATAACTCATTAGCTGTATTTCAGTGTATTTCTTGATTATTTCGGAAATCAACATCTTAGAGAAAGAAAATTGTCAGAAAATAATTTGGGAGCAATGAGTGATATTGTCAAGGAATACGTTTCACTAGCCACTACCTTTAAGATTCCATAAAATGTCACAATTCAGATTACAGAAAGAATAATGTGCCACTGTACTAGAAAAGTATTTTTCCTTTTTTTTTTAATCTTAGAAAAAAGATGTATCTCTCGCAGAAAAATCTGGCAAAGATTTATGAACCTTGTTCAATATTGCTAGAGTATGCTGTTTGAAATGCACAGATTTGAACAAACAGATAAATATTCATCACCTCTGATTTCTTCTTTTTTCCTAGGTGCCTCCCATACTCCTTGATAAGCAGTTTTCTGAATTTACTCCCGACATTACACCCATCATTTTGGCGGCCCATACCAATAATTACGAGATAATAAAACTTCTGGTCCAGAAAGGTGTCTCGGTGCCACGGCCCCACGAGGTCCGCTGCAACTGTGTGGAATGCGTCTCCAGCTCGGACGTGGACAGCCTCCGCCACTCGCGGTCCAGACTCAACATCTACAAGGCGCTGGCCAGCCCCTCGCTCATCGCGCTGTCCAGCGAAGATCCTTTTCTCACAGCCTTCCAGCTGAGCTGGGAGCTTCAGGAACTGAGCAAAGTGGAAAATGAATTCAAGTCAGAGTATGAGGAGCTGTCGCGACAGTGCAAGCAGTTTGCTAAGGACCTCCTGGATCAGACAAGAAGTTCCAGAGAACTGGAAATCATTCTTAACTACCGAGACGACAATAGTCTGCTTGAAGAGCAAAGTGGAAATGATCTTGCAAGACTAAAATTGGCCATTAAGTACCGTCAGAAAGAGGTGAGTGTTGCCATCAGAAAGCCATAGACGTTAATTGCCTCAAAGTAAACTGCTTCTTACCACATTAGTTCTGCCTTTTATAGTATTTGTTATTCACCTGTAAGTGGATGGCATTTATCATTTGCCAAATTAATAATCATCTTCACTAAGAGTGGTTATAAGCGGTTAAATAGCTGGTAGTGGTTTTTGGCATCTGTGTTGAAATGTATGTATTCGCTTGCGATACAATGGAAAGTTAATGAATTTTATAACTTCCAATCTGAGAGCTCTGGGTTCTGCCATTTGTGCTTTGTGACTTTAAAGGGTCCAGTATAGATTACTTTAACTTTTTGCATTCACTCATTAGGCAATACTCATTATGTAATATACTTGTGTATATACATTTGAAATGCTTTACTCAACAGGTTTATCAAAAGTGTAAAATGTGCGAAGGTGTGTAAAGGTGCTTAGAAAATTATAAGGTATTACGTAATAAAATATTAGAAATTATTCATTTAGAAAAAGCCTATAGTCCAACAGCAGATGAAACTGCTCAAACTTCTCTCTTTTCTTGAGGAGTTTCTTGATTTGTCAGAAGTAAAAATTTAAAGAAGATAACTCTAGCAAAATGATAATCTTCCCATGAACTTTCCACATATTTGCTGTTCCTTTTGAGTAAAGAAACCTCAGCTCTCTTACACGTGCCAGTCAGCATGATTTATGTTTTTTTCACAGTTTGTGTTTGAAAGAATTCTCAAATGAATGTTTATTTCCATCTCCAGAAAATATTGGCTCTCTTTTCATTTCTGATTGACATTAATTACCTATTCCAGAACAATCGTTGGAAAAACAGTATATAAGACAAAAAACAGTGAGAAAAGGGAAAATAGACTTTTGAATTTTAAAATGTACTCAGTTTCTTCTGAATTTGGCCCCCATTATTCTTTCTTAAGTCTGACTGCTTTATCTATTGCTATTTCCTAAGTATTTCAGGTTCCAGATAATTCAAATTTACTTCCTTGAATTTTACTGAAATTATTTGAATAGATGAGTTTAATCTAATTGCTGTAGAAGCCTGCAACTAGTCCATAGAATATCGTCTTTAACACTGAAGGGAACAGATCTTTCTGTATGCGTTTCCTCTGCCTCTAAAATCACTTAGCCTAATTTGAGTCCGTGTCAACAGTATTAACACATTTTCTTACGTTCTTGTGTTTAGGATTCAAGGGCACAATATCTTAAAGGACAGAACAATTGTAATATGCAGCTGTAAGGTGAATTGATGAAAAACTTGACATGGTTTAAGATTTTGAAAGTGCTAAGTATGACAATGAAAACCATTCTATTTACTCTATTTAATGATGTAAAGTAACACAGTCTCAGAATTTGGGGCAGATCTACTTAAAGATCCACTTTTAACACAGCAATATAGTTGTTTTTCTTTAACCTTTGGCAAGGTAGATTTAAGGGATTACCATAACGATTATAAAGGTGTCTTACAATATATCTGTTCAGAGTTGGTATTCTATACACACGAGTTGAATGAAGTTCCCAGGATGTTCAATACGCACAATAAAAAACAGGTAGCAGCCAGCTTTGCTCACTTGTTGCAATCCTGCTTTCTCTGCAGTGAGTCAACTCACCTTTATTTTTTGCATCCACTGATTTTGGTCCTGTGTTCATCGCTGGTTTAACTTTGTCTTTGGCTACAGTGACTTTTGTGAAGACCTATGGTTATGGTTTGTGCCTAGATGTCCCTACAAAGCCTCATGTAGTCATAGGTGGCGCTTTTTTAGAGGTGGCTGAATCTAGAGTTTGTGATGCTGTGACTAAGAATATGTGATGCTGGGATTAAGGGTGTGTGATCACTAAATCAATCCACTGGATGGTTTGGCACCATCCTAATCCCAGAAGCCTGGATAAGATTCAAGGCACAGGAAGAAGCTTCTTAGGCCCTTTTCATTGCTTTGCTGCCTTCTGCCTGTCTCCATTCCACCCTACCTTGGATCCAGCTGATTGCAGATTGAAACTTCTATATAAACTGTGAGCTAAATAAACCCTTCTCCCTTTAATTTCGGATGTCAGGTATTTTGTCTCAGCGGGGAGAGAAAAGTAGCTAAAACACCCAGGAACAAACTACCCATAAACTCATTATATACTCATAATGGAAGCCATCAATGATATTTAATCAATTTAAACTGCCAATTCTTACTGAAAAGATTCCAAGTCAAAAATTTTAACATGAGTCTCTGCCTTATTACTGTCTGTTTACATCTACCTATCAATGATTTTTTTCTACACTCAAGTCATTTACTTCTTTGTTAATTCTTTCAGCCTGCCTTTCACAGAGCACATTTTAGGCAGAGTGCGGAGCACTAGGAACTACATGGTCACCTCTCTGCTCTTGTGGATCTTAGAGTCTATTAGGAGAGACAATAAAACTTAAATATATGTTGTCTATTTTGTTCCTGACCCATTAAAAATCTTCATCCTTATTTAGCATTCATTTCTTTTCTTTGATTGTTTTGTATACTTCATGAATATACAAAGTGAGCTCAACATCAAAGTCTCCTGAATAAAAAGTCACAAATCATTGAGTGCCTACTTAGGCCTGTCAAAAACAAAGCAACACAGGCATTTGATCATTTCTCACAGGTTTCTCAAGATGTTTATACTTTTTTCCTAAAGTTGTGATTTTGGAGGATAACAGATACTCATAATGCAAAAGGAAAGATGGCTAAAAATACAGCTTGTAACAAAAGCATGAGAATTAGTAATATCCTTTAAAAGACATCACATTTGTATTTTTTCCTTTCATCTCTTTGAAGATTTCAGTGGAAAAAGAAGAAAATTCTTACATATTGTTCTGTGGTGTCTTGTATTCACTATCAAAGGGCATATTTCCTTTTGGCTGATAATTTTCCCAAAGCAAAGTAAGACTGTATTTCTGATAGCACTATAGAAAGATCAGGAATAAGATTTTACTCTCGAATGTACTCTTTGAAACCATACGTTTTGTTTCATTAAGCATATTTCTAGATCAGAGTACATCATTTAAATCATGTACTCTTTGAGTACATCAAAGTACATGATTTAAAATTTTTCTTGTAAAATTGTGTGTCATAAATAAAACTCCACTTTAGCAAAAAATGCATTGCTTTATATCTTTTTATCGCAAGTGTTCCTTGGTTTGTTCTAAAAATGTTTGAGGTCTGCCTTGAGTGTGTCTTCAATGTGCTGGATGTCTTCTCATGAACCTCCATATGGACTAAGTTGTGCTTTTTCTTTAAAGCTTATTTCACAACTCATTTCACCCGGGGAGAAGTCTGAATCAAATCCTCTATACACTGCCTGGGATAACAGTCCTACCTGTACACATTGACTGTCTCATTATATTCATACAGCTTCCTCTCCTCCTCTAGGCCA
>PVJO010006663.1:0-89151 GCA_004026905.1 Hystrix cristata
CTTAAAGAAAAACTCCAGGGTCCATTTACAACTGCATTAATAAGAAGGAGAAACTGGGAGAACAAAAGGAATTTGAAATTTGTTCAAAATTATGCTCAGTGAGCAGTTAAGATGGAATTCAAATTGACCAAAACATACTTTGGGAGTATTCTATTTCTTGAAAACTACAGATGTATTGATCATTAAGAAAAGTGTATTGGGACTAGGAATTTAGCTAAGTGGTTAAAGTGCTTGCCTAGGAAGCACAAAAAGATGTTTCTCTTGAGCAATCCTACACAATAAAGGTAATATGTAAGTAAATATAATTTATTTTGTATTAACAAATGTTACTATTATTGTAGTACTCATTGAATTGAGCATCTAGTTACTACAAATTCATTAACTTTTGCAAAGAAAGTAACCACTAAATACCACATAGATTATATATATATGTGTGCACACTCGTGTGTGTATGTGTGTGTGTGTGTTGCAGTCATTGATTTACAGGCAGTATTTAAAACTTTGACAATTAATGACCTTACTTACGGATTGTGCAATGATAAAGAAGCCATTGAAAACAGGAAATAAAGTAGTCAGAGATAAACAAGAAGAAACAAGGAACTCAAGTTACAAGCAAAGAAAGAAAGAAATCTGGAAAGAATAGTGTTTATGCTGATAGGTTACTGTGTATCTATCCAAGTCTCATTAAGCTAATATAATAATTTACAAAATATGTGCATATGTGAATCTCTTCATGCATTCAAAAGTATGTGTGTGTGGGGGGGTGTGTGTGTGTGTGCATTTCATGTTTGCCTCACTGATAAGACTTCATGAACTTGAGTATTTTTTTTTGCTGTTTCTTTTGCCACAAAATAGTTGTTTATGTTTTGGTGAGGGGACTGGTTACCCTTTTCTTGTTACTTCTTGAATATTCTATTTGCATTGCAAGATTTCACCCTCTGTTTATTTTTGTATATTCAAAAACATACAATGAGAAAGTCGTAACTTGTAATAGGATATAGAGTTGTTAACTGCAAATTTTAGTAATAAGAGCACATCGATTATTTGTGTGATAAGATTGCATACATCTTACTCTTCTAATTCCTAATAATTGTAATTTCAGTGCATCTCTGATTTTAAATTCTTCACTCTCTCTGATTATCTGTTCTTTCTCATAACTTTTATATGTTTGTGTTTTCTTTTGTCATTTTATTTATAAACAATATAGTTTGTCTTATTTAACTTATATTTTGTCACAATGTTTGCAAGATTCTATTTTATAAGCAGTGCTTACTGATTTTTAAGAGTAATTCTAGATTTAAGACTCTTCTTTCAATTCAGTCTGAAATTTAGTGTACACTATCAATATGCAGAGTTAAATATTTCTTTAGTTTATGGACATGGCATTAATTTTAATCTGATTTTTTGCTTTTGTTGTGTTTTGTCTTCTTACTACTTTACAACTATGTTATATAGTGACTTTCCTCTTCTTTCCTTTCATACATACTTTTAGTGACTATTGAAAGAAACCTGGATGCATATTATTTCTAAATTTTAAGAAGTTGAATGATTTTGATATTAAAATCATACTTTTAGCTAAAGGAAGTCTTATGTTGAATATGACACTCCTACATAATTTCTAATGATTTTGATCGAATGTCACATGCATGAGTACACAAATGTACATACAAATACACATACACATATGCATTCCCCTCTATTGAACATATACACCTGCTTTGAGGTCATTTTCCTCTTCAATCATCTTCAGGGACTTAATTTCTGTAATGTTTCAGGATGGCATAGACTGGTATAAAGATATTAGTGTGGAATTGTGAGAGGATAAGTGCTTGGAATTTGAAATTAAGTAAATCTGGAAATGGAAAATAAAATTCATCCTTTGATGAAAATATTTTTTAATTTTTCTGATTCTCGGTTTTCCTATGAATTAATAATACAGTCTTAATATTATAAAATTAAGTCATAAGCTCAAATGTCAAAGTATTATTCTAAATAAATATCTCAACTAGGGATTTCAAATAACAGTGACATAATTATTAAATAAATTAGTATGTATTTTTATTGCTGAATACAAATACTTTAAATGTTTTAAATACAAAAAAATAGAAAATCTAAGGCTAATATTATGACTGACATCAGAACTAAGTAAAAATCAATTTGAGTATCAACAAATGGTGCATCACATTAAATAGTTTGAAGATTTTGTCTTATCTAAAAATGAGTTAGAATTTAGATTTTCACTATTTCAATCAAATGATTAGAATTAGCTCATTAAATGTGAGCTATTGCTTGTTTTGAACTTTATTCCACTTTGACCATGACTCTTAGTCGTATGTGCACTTACATCAGATGATAGTGACTTGTCTTCCATTTTTGTGGCACTAGTAAACATAGTATTTGGATAAATATCTTTGCATTAAAAATGAATAATTATGTACATACCATGTGCAAATGATCAGTAAAATGCACTACACATCTTGTTAGCGGTACTCTACGCCGTTATTCAGATGAACTTCTTGGAAGCTGTAGTTGGAAATATGCATATGTGATGCACTTCATTAATAGCAGGGTCCGGGAAACTGCAGTCATCCTTAGCTTCTACATTTTATCAATAGAACTGAAACAAATTTGCATCAGCCTCTAGCATATTCCAAATTTATCTTCTCTAGTGAAGTGTAGGGTGTTTTTTTAAAGTCAATATAATACTATTTATTAGTTGCAAGAACTCTTGATTGAGAGAACGGAAGGCACAGCTATATTATCCACCAATTATAGAGGGCTTTATATTTAATTTATTTTCAAAAGCACAGCAATATTAGCTAATTTGAAATTATTTTCTTTTTGTACACTTTCTTCATGATGGAGATGACAGCTTCTATTATGCCACATATTTAGGCAGTTAAGGGAAAAATCAGAGTAAAAAGTCAAATAAAATAATGCATTTAATGTGAATGTCACGAGCATTTTAGTTCAAACCATGAATAAACTGCACAAGAGGCTGTGACTTTCTTAGTGTGGACACTGTAACTAAGCATTCAATTGTATGTTTTTAAATTTTATTTTATTTTAATGGTACATTTTAGATGTACATAGTAATAGCATTCATCGTAGGGGATTTGTACCTGTACATGATATATCTTGTTGCTTCTTTTTTCCCATTCCCCTCCCCTCTCTTCACTTGCTCCTCCCTACTTACAAGGAAATCCAAAGCTTCGCTCGTTCTTAACTTTCACAAGTACATGATTAAATAATTAGGGTGTTTGGTAATGAGCATTTAAAATAACTCCTTACAAATCTTCACACCCACAATACATACCCAATCTTTCACTGAATATCTCACACATTATCACAAATGAGATATCCAGAGACATGGTTTTTAAGTATAACTCTTTCACTGTTGGTCATTAAAGAATTGGCTGTTACTGAGAAGTCCAGGCAAAAGCAACAGTAAAGCTCATTATTTATTCATGTATGAGAATTCTTCAAATTGACTTTCTAAATTCATATCTCAAGAATAGATTATTTCATGGTTTGGGAGGTTGTGTGTAACTCAAAAGCCTGTCAACGCTGTGGCTCCGATGGGCCCTGGGAAGACCAGTCACCTTCAAACCATGAACACATTAATGTTACAAGGTAAGCTTCCGACCACTCACGTTTTTTGCAGACTGTTTAAAATGAGATTTGGATATCAAATATTTATTAATTACCAGGAAATAATTGCTTCTGTTAGATTGGAATGTGATAACCAGACAATTATATTCTTAACCTTCAAGTACCAGATAGTGCAAAGTCCTTTCCATTTCCACTTCTGTATTAAATCTGAAAATTCCTTGATAACAAAAACTACAGTGTATTAAAATAAATTGTCATTAAGATTCTCTATTGTTATTTTAATTTTAAATATTTTTCAAAATACGTATTCATATGAAGGATTTCATTTAAAGTATAAGCCACAACTACTTTAAATTCTTACATGGTTTAAAGAAGATAATAATATAAAACCAAATCAATAGCACACGCACACACAATCTACTCCATTCTGCTCTTTTAAGTGCAAATATGTGAAGTGAAGAATACATCAAGTAGCTTATAAACAATAGAAATTGCATTCTTATAGTTCTAGAAACTAAGAAATCCAGTGTCGGGGCATTAACAAAGTTAGTGTCTGGTGAGGGCTTACTTTCTGATTCATACATCTTCTATTGTATCTTCATATAGCAGAAGGGCAACTCTCTGGAGACACTAACTCCATGCATAAAGTTTCCATTATGAGGACCTAATCACACTCCAAATACTCTACCTTCTATACCATGATTTTGGCGATTAAGATTGAATATATGAATGCTTTAGATACACAGCCAATCATACCACACCACAGGCAGAGGGGCAGATGAGGCTTGAAATTAATCATAGTCTGGAGATGTCTTTATCTGAGTCATGTCAGAATCACTTTTGGGGCTTAATATTAATTATCTTGAGGAAGAGTAAGGTCCGTGGGAACTCTATTGACACTAAGGAACTAGCCTGGGAATTTGCATAACTTTGCTTCTGCCTGACTTATTGAAGTAATCAAAAGTATCAGCTCAGATTCAAGGGGAAAGGGTATGTACTCCATCACTTGGTTGTAGATTGATAAGTTTACAAAAGATCACATGAAACCAGGAAAATTTTAGGACTGATTTGGCAAATTAAAATGTAAGCAATTATGCCCCAAAATTTGATAGGATAAAATATCGTTAAGGCAATAGAGATCCCATAATAAAAATACATTTATCTGCACAGTCACTAAGTATATGAAACATCTTTATAAAATATATATGTATATATGTACAACCACAAGGATATAGATATCTCTGAACAGCACGGTGAGGAGGTAGTTCCAGAATGATTTCATGAATTCTAAGTTAGTGATATTCTTAAAAGGTTATGATCAAATACCTTTGTTACTGTTCTAACTCCTCGCTTCATTCCAACAGGGGTAAAACAAATTTTCGTTATCGTTATCGTTAGAGAAGAGGAGCAAAATGTTTCCCATCCTTGAGTTGCAGCTTTTACTTACTTTCTACTTATCTCATCAACTTCCCTACAATTTCATAAGCTGAGAAATGAAACCCTCCCAGAAATAAAACACAGCTGTGGTGATTGCATACAGAAAGTTCAGAATAGATATTACCACATTTATTTACTGTAAAGATTCAGTAAAGCTTCTGAGAAAGCTGTGAGTAGTAGAAAAAGGAACTAGTTCTAAATTAAAAAGTCTGAATTACAGAATATATTTTATAAAAATGATTAAGTTAAATATATTAATGAGCCAAAATGCTAATGACCTGTTTCTGGCTTTATATTAAGTTAAAAATGAGATAAATGAATTTACATTTGACTGAGAAAAATTGTATTTTAGTACACTAATTTATTGGATCAGTTAATTAATGAACACCTACTATGTGTAAATAAGTCATGGTTGAGTTGACATTTCTGAATAAAAGTTTAAAGAACTGAATAAAGTTTAAAGAACATGCAAATCTTTAAGAACATGTTTTTCTAGCTTCGAAACATTTTAAAATGGTAAAGAAAGACACCTTTAGTATTTATCAAGTTAGGATCACTGTGAAATCAAAAATTGGTTAAAATAAATGGAAAAAGGAAGGATGGAAGAGCAAAAATATGAGCAAATATACTCATTATTCATGAATAAACCATGTGCAAATCAAACCTAGTTAATTATCAAAATAATTTTTGTATGACTAAATGAAAATTCTTTTAAAATATGATGATGATTCATTAATAAGACTGTCTTAATTTCATCATATAAATATAAGAGTGCAGAAATTTGAAATGCTTGCAGCAGATTCTGGAGTAGAACATGTAGAAAAATGTTCCAAATGCAGAACACGATATCCCATTTTAAGGCATAAAAGTATTAAATAAAAATGTAAGTTAAAGACATTTTGGGAAAGAAACATATCTTATTACCTACTTGTTACAATATTAAAGCCAAAATGTGTAAGTGAAAATAATGATAATTACATAGTATCAATTATTGGATTGAAAAAATATTCAATAACTAAATATTTTTAACAAATGAACAACAAATTCAGAAAACTTATAGCACAAAGGAATGACAAAAAATTAGTACAGTATATTGATACTATCATGATCTTACAAATTGGCATTTCCAAAAAAGCCAAGTGAGCACAGAGGTACAAAAGAAAAGAAATGAAGTGAATTTGTACAGAGGAATCAACATAGATTTGCAATTAATGTAACTACTACCAATAATAATACATTTGATATTAATAAAAAGAACTACTGATAAACACAAGAACACATGAAAATTGCATTGTATGTACTAATAAAAATTAAAAAGAAAACAGCATTATAATGAAAGGAGACGAATACAGCATAATACATAGTGCTATACTAAAATCGCATGAAAGTAAACTAATGACTGATGATAGAACTCAGGTGAGTAGAGGTATTTAGTAGCGTGGATGGCTCTGTCAAGAACATAAAGAAATGGCTGGGTCAAAGAAATATTTATGTTTACTTCTGTGATTATTATTTTTGTTTTTTGAATTTTACAAAATCAAATAAAGTATACCTTTAAAATGTGCGTATCTCAATGCATGTACAAAGGCCACATTTGACTTTAGGACTGGAAAAACATAACCAGCAGGAAAAAGTCTAAGGTAGGTCATTCCAAGCCATCAGAAGGACAAGTCAGGGAAGCACACAAGCAAGCCAACTCTCAGGCAACAGGAGAAGCCGAATGTGCAACCGCGTGAGCCCTCACTTGTGCGTACCTGTGCTCTCTGCTCTCTGGAGATGCACATTCGAGTTTGCTGCCCATTCGGTGCGGAAGCTGCTGGAATGAGGCACAGGGAACAAATTACGACCTAACCTGAGTCCTTCGGCCAAGTCCTAAGGCCTTAGTTGCATGTATCTGTAAGCAAATGAAAAATAAATTGCTTTGAAAGCTTCTGGAATTTGGGTGGTTTATTAAGCAGTGTTTCTGTAGAAACAGTTCTCAAATACAAATAATAACTGTTCATTAAAGTGATTTGTCAGTTTTAAATTAATGAAAATGCCATAATAGTTTTGAAAAGGAACATACTATTACATAGTGAATGATTCTGAGACTTTGATGCGCATGCAAAACTTGAAAACATGAAATTTTGTTTTAGGGGCTGTGATGCTTGATTGATTTTGTCAATTTGTAAGAGACGTTTAACTAAATTGGATCAACAATTCCACACCCTCGGGTGGCCCATCGCCTGGATGGTATAAAAGGGAACTGAAGAGGGGTAGATCTAGTTCCATTTCTTTCGGTCAGCTTCAGCTCCTTTGGAGAAGCTCCACATTTACTAGGATGTAACCTCCTGACTTCCAGCACAGTCTCTTCCAGCTTCCATCGCAGTGAGCTGCAGACCTTCGCCTGGACAATTTGGAGCTCCAGACCTTCAGGTGGGGCCTTCGGATCTCCATCGCGCAGACTGACTTTCTGCACTCTTCCAAGTCTGACTTTGCAGGAAGCCCTTGTAAGCCAATCTGCAAGCTCTCACATATTCATATATCTTGCATTATATCTGTTTCTTTAGTGAATACTGACTAATACAGTGGCCTATCTTCTAGAAAATATGGTTCATTAGATCTTCCATGGAGGATATTAATCTATTTCAAAATATTATTCACAATGATTCTAATGTACATGAGCACTAACTAAGCAGAACTTCAAAATGCTTTTTTAAAACAATGCCGTTGGTCTCGATAGTCTTGAGATATTTTATTTAGGGGTCAAATATTTGTTGCAAGTGAATATAGATTTGGTATTTAGTCTCCTTTTTATTTTGATTTGGTTTGGCAGTAATGAACTCTGTATAGTTTGATCCTTTCTGCGTATCCAGGAGCAGCCTCATTTTGAATATTGCTTGGACTTAGGCATCTCTGATCCTGCCTGTCTAACAGAGTTTTCATATTTTAAATCAACTTTGAAACTAATGATCTAGCAGATGTTTTTCTTTTTTGTCTCTTCTGAGACGAGGTTAAACACAGTTGGTCAATATTTAGTCTACGGCTTGAAAGTGTTATCTTTTATGCTCATCTTATCTTTATCCTTATTTAAGTAAACAAAATTTTTCCCAAAATGTGTTCTTGAAAGTTGAAGTGGTACCATGTCTAGGTGCAGAAATCTGTCAGTTCTTATTATTTTCATATAAAAAGCTTCTAGTTTGGTGTGATGACCTCCCGACTTGTTCCCATTCTTCCATTTTCTAGCGGCAGATGACTTGGACGCTAAACTTTTGAAATTAAAGCCCTTGACTTTCAAGTATGGATTTAGTCCCAGCTAGTGAGTTTTTTTCTGTTTTCATTTCAGTATATTGTGTTTTTATTCTTTGTAAAATTTCAAAATTTGTGATGCATTCATGATGAGTTATGTATTAAATAATACAGAATATCATATTGGTTTCATTTTCTTTCACTACTCACATTTAATAACTTTGAGTAATGATAAGTGAACAGAATATCAATATCTTACATAAATAATGAAGAAAAAGCCTCTGACACGAATAACAATTTGCTTTGTTATCATTGTGCTTCCCTTCTGCTGTGTGACGGTTCATTGACTAAAACATTACTCTCCTCCCTCTTTCTGTCCTTCTTTCCAGCGGTTGAGGATAATAAAATATCACCAAGTGGAGGCCAGTCATTTGAATCTTCGGTGTGAAATATAAAGGCCAAAGTATTCTGGGAAATAAAATGTGATTACCAAATTCTTGTGAAAAGAATAGCACTTGAATAGAAGTGTATTATATTATTTTTAGACTACAGGTCATTGTCACAGACAAAAGGAGACATCAAGATGTATACACCTGGGGAAATCGGCAGCAGTTTAATGGACAATTCTCAACTCAATTTTCTGCAATAATGACTAAGTGGACCCTTATACTACTATATAGTTCTGCTCACGATGATCTTCTTGAAATTTCTGATTAAATATAATTTCAGTTCTTTTCCTTAAAATATTGCTCTGTAAAGACTGACTTCTTCAGTTTCCACATATACATCTATTTATTTCTTTATTACATTCTACCCTCAAAAACATTTCCAATACTAAAATGAAGTATGTACTCATCGCAGATAACAGAAGATAATCACTGTTAATATCACTAACAGAGAACATACTTTCTTTCCACGATGCAGCATGTTTCATAAATACATCTAGCGAAATGAATTAACTCAAATAGTAGCAATTACCACCTATTAATTCAGAATGATTTGAGATGGTAACTTGTACATTTAATATAAACACATAACACTTATTTAGGGCTCAGCATGTGCTAGGAACTGTTGAACAGCAGACAGTAGCTTTTCCTGCATATTACAACACATAACTTCTTATTGCCAGATTTTTAACATATTCTGATTACCTGAATTTTTTGCTGAGCACGTGTCACATTATCCAGTTTTCTTGCAGACAAAGATACCATGTGATTAAATTAGTGTTAATAGGATATCTATGGTTGGGCACACATGTCTCCTGGATATTGTTTGGGAACTTCCTTAAATGATGGACGCTCTGGACATTCTGGATGCTCTGTCCCCCTTCCCTTTTCTCTTTCTTCCCTTGTAACCTGATATGTAAACACCATGGCAGAAGAAAGAAAGGATATGTGTCCACCATGCTTTGTCCTTGAAAAAACAGCCCGAGTGTACTAGTATTTTAAGAAGAAGACTGTCATATCAGCACTAGAGTGCCTGATTTCGTAGAATTATAAACTTCTACAAGAAAGATAAATGAAGTTCACTTTATGTTTGCTAGTTTCGGTCACCGGTACTGTATTCACACACATGCACACACGTACACACATGCATGCACACACACACACACACACACACACACACACACACACACACACATACATATATATAGTTCAGAAGCTTTTCAAAAGGAAAAAAAAATTATTATTCTACATCTGCACCTCACATTGAGAGTACTAAAAAGAAAATCTGAACTTGGGAAAACCACAATAATATCTCTATCATGTACTGTTAAATGTAGGCCTAAGTTATACTACACAGGGGCACCTCACTTAATACTCAATTGGTTCTGGGAAGTGTAACCATGGTAATTTCTGCCCTCGACTGGGGGTACTGCAATTTAGGAGATCATTTAAATTCCCAAATATGTTTCGGGTAGCAAACAGAACCAATCATGGCATTTTGATTCCCGGGACTCTTATCTAATACAAAGACTGCTTCCTTATCAATTACTGTTATGGTAAATCTTCCTTTAGACACAGTCTTTGTTGTTCCTTATGTTGGTATATCAATTTTCAAAAATTTCAAATCCTATCACAAAAAGTAATGATATTACAACTGTGACGTTGCTGAGCAACTTTCCTTCAACTATCCTAGGTTTTATTTTTTTAATGGCTGTACTGGCAGGCTCGTAGCTGTTAATCTCACCTTTAATATCATGTTGTTTAGATTCCTGCCTTCCCTCCTGAGCTTGTAGCTTGTCTTTCAATATCTATATTAAAAACTATCTTTTTATAGTTACTAGCTTCTTTTTCAATACTCTCATCTTCAAACACAAACAACAAACAATCTAAAGGAGATGGTGGAGATCCTGACATCTAAATGCTATTTTAAAATAATGATTTCAAAAGTAAAATAAAATAAAATAATGATTTCATTGATTAGTATGTATTACTTTATAAAAGTGGCCATACAAATCATTTTCGGATAGATGAGATATATTAATAAGGAGATGCATCTTTTATCATTTGCCTTAAACTGCGCTTTCCAACTATCTCTACTATTTGCTAGTCTCCACAAGGTTAGCGTGCGCGCGCGCACACACACACACACACACACACACACAGAGTTCAGAAGACTTTCAAAAGAAAATATTTATTATTCTACATCTGCGCCTCACATTGAGAGTACTAAAAAGAAAATCCGAATTTGGGAAAACCACAATAATATTTAAAAATCCAGAGTGCTTGGACCGTCCTATATCAATGACTACTTTGACCTGGGGCCTCAATTACTATCACTGTCCAGGAATACAGACACTTATCTCACTCTGAGTGCTTCAGGCAAACACCTCACTGCCTGTATTAGTTATTATTTTGCTCTTCCACATTAAAAAATGCATACATATGAAAGCAAGGAAAGCAATTTAAAAAGTATTTTTGCAAAAAAAAAAAAAAACTCTTAAAATTGACAAATTAATTGGTAACCTTCCATATAGGAAGATAAAGAAAATAAAAACTAAAATTACATATACTAATAAATATTTAAATTCTGAAATTCTCAAAACCTAAAGTAAAATTTCTCTTTTGTTTCATGTCATGCTATCAATATATGATTATCTAAAGTAATTGGGATGAAAGGGAATAGTATTTCATTACCAGAAAATTTATTTGATTTAATTAAGAATTTGCATCACCTAACTGTATAGTCAGCAATAAGAAGAAATAATAAAAACATTTAAGTACTAAGAATATCTGTTATACTTGGTATTTTGCTTCCCTCAATCACAGAACAAATATCCAATAGTAACCTGAAGAGCATGAGATAATGAGCAAAACATGTATAATCTGTCTTCATAGCATGATAGATGTGAATTTGGGTTCTTCGTTTCCTTTGTACTTGTCTTTTTGACGAAGGAGAAAATATTTCTGTCATATTCAGCTATGTTCCCTCCTGGATGCTAAAAGACAGGTTTTGTTTTTAATTCTAGTTAAGTGGAATTCATCCTAAGGTTAGTGAAATTCTAATCTCACATATGACTTGTACAATTTTATCAAAAATTTCATTCATTACCAATAATTTTAAGCAACTCTCTTCTGGTCTGGGATGATTTACATATTTTCTAAGTTTTATTATTAAGTTACAAGGGCAGAAGTTCTAGATATACGATTGAGTTGCTGTTTTTAATACTCTCCAAGCAAATATGAACAGGTTTCTTTTGATAGTACATAAATAAATCTCAGAATTGGATGGTGTATTTCTGCTATTTGGGGCCATAAAATAGAGCCTTAGTTTATATTGTGATTTATCTTTTCTCATTGACCTAAGACATTCCTGGAAATACCAAGCATCCCTACTTTCCTCAAACTTGACACCATCACTCTTCAGTATTGTATCTAACAGTGAGATATAATTTTCTGTGGATTCATAGCAAAAATCTGATTCTCTCGAAGGTGAGGGGTCTCGAATCTTCCTTTTGCCATGCTTCCAGCTCTGGATCAGCCTGCTGGGAATTTCCTCACTCCTTCTCTCTAGCTGAGGCGCAAAGTTTTCTCCCTCAGGGGCAACTCCCAACTTTTTACCATATCTCTATGAGGAATATGTTCTCTCTCACTGAGCATAAAAGTCATGCATATCAATTGAAATGAAAAATGGTGGCTCTAGTTTACTGTGTAACCCTTGTGAGGGAATAAACTGACCTGGCAGAAGTTTGTTTTTCACTAAATTCTGAAAATACTGGCAGCTAGTCTAGCCACTACCATTTTTATGTAGTCTATTTTAGCTCTGCAGTGTAGGTTTATATATCACAGATCATGTAAAATATAAAATTATATATATAAATCTGTCATTACCTTAAAACGTATCCCATTCATGTACTTTCAAGACTGGCAGGTTTGTTTTTTGTTTTTGTTTTTGTTTTTCTTTTCCCATTTTGGGGAGAGAATTCAAAATCAACAGCATGAGAGAAAGTGTGTTGAGGAATAATTTGTTGCCTGATCATCATGTTTCTATTGAGAGAAAAGGATTTACACTTCATGAGGGAAATTATCCACTCTAATTCCTCAATTATCCTTCCCGGGAAGGGGCAGACTGAATTAATTCCATGTTGAGTTTGTGAGCATCAGCAAAGCATGCTTAATTCAGCATCCCTGGGCTGTCTCACATAGAGTCTGGTGCGTCCCCCCACGAAGTATTTTATATATAGTCCATCGTTGGTAGTGAACCCATATTTTCAATCTGTTTCAAAATTCAAAGGGAAATTAAAGAATGCTTTTTATTGATTCCCTAAAATCCTAACATTGGTTTCTTGAATCCCACTTTAAATGACTCAGACTAGTAGAAATTATTCTTCTATATGCAGGAAGTAAAAGAAAATTTTAGCAGAATCAGCAGTGGCTAAATCAAGAGTTTGCAATTAGACAGTTTATCGATGCAGCAAATGCTAATTACTGGTTTCTCTGAGTTGTTACACACAAAATCTTAATTCTGAAATATGTTCCAATAGACAAAAGCAGATTATTTTCATATGCCTAAACTATATTGTCATAGATCACAAAACTTTACTGTCATAATCCAGCGGTGCTTAAGGCCTCAAGGGGTCATTGACCCTCTCCCCAGGGTCCGGAAGACAGAATTTATAATCGTCATGGATGAGCACAGGCTTGGGATGTAGTTCGGTGTGGAGAGTTTGCACAGCAGGTTCAATGCCGTGGGTTCTATTCCTATAAAAAATTGTGTATTGAAACTTTTCATGTCTTCAGTTCTTTTTTCAATATGGAAAGAATACTGTACAGCTATCAAATTGTGGAATTAAAAATTGTAATTAAGAAATGCTATTTTCTAAAAAGTTCCAAAAACATAAACCATCTAATTATATTATATGTCATTCAAAAATAAAAATAACTCCTTTATTTATAGAAAGGAAAATTATGACAATTGTCCTCATTTCTTCCTCTGCTATTTTGCTTATATAGGTTTAGCAAAATCAAATTTCTTACATTTTAATTTGACGCATTGCATTGGTAAAATATATTTTGTACAGAAGAATGCAGAGGTGAGATATATTGACATATTTTACTTGCATTTTTCAGTAATTGATGACACACACACAAAACTCTATATGTGAAATAACTCACTGGAAGGTTATTTTTTCCAACCATGGCTAATATTTCTGATGCACATCTAGGTTCTGTAAATTCCAACTTATTACTATTTAATTAGTGGTAATTTACTGTGTGCCAGCTCTATCCCTCATTTCCTTTCTGTAATAATTGCTCTGAATCTGGTAAATAGTTCTTTTTATCAAGTGACAGGATGTTGCTTGCTCTGCTGACTGCAGGGACGCCATGGAGGAAACGGTCTCTTTCTGGTTCTAGTCTGCTCCTCCAAGAGTGCTCCTGCAGTGCACAGCGGCCAACAATGGACGAGAGCCAGCAGGGAAGGCTGGCTGTAATATGCGGTACTTCCATGCAAGCAGTTTCCTCCACTACCCCGAAGCTTCCAAGCTATTTCCTCTTTGCACCATCCAAGGGAGCGTCACACTCTGATGTGCCATAAACCTTCTGTAAGAAGGTCTGCGCTTCAGCCCCTGGTCAGTAATGGATTATTCTAGATCTGCTCCTTCTTTAGATATTCTGTTTTGGTCACAAAGTTTGTGGTTGCTCATTCCATTTACCATTACTGGATTTAATAGAGTTCGCCTTCCTTTCTACTTAGCACCTACTACTCAGTGAGATTTTATAATTCCTTATATTAAACTTTCCCTGATCATATTAGTACATTTTTACCTCTCCATTAAATATTGACTGAGAGTTTGGTGGAGTGAAGCAGCTGAGTGATCCTTGGAGAGGTGAAAAGATGGATTTTGGATACAATTGACTCTCCCTGGGCTCGAGCATATTAATAAGAGTTCTGCCGACACAAAGGACAGTGGTAAGCAATCTGTGACGTGTAGTACCATAAATGTTAATCAAATATCATTCACGGTAGATGATGTTAAAATGCCAACTGAATTGAGTCATTTTGGTATCCAAAGCCATTGGGCTACACTTTCATATGAGACAAGAATAAAGGCTACAAAGACTGCACTGTGAGTCAGAGTTCCCTAAAAGCCTTTGTGTACTTATAGAAAGAAAAGCTAAGCTTGGAAGTTTTAAATCTAGCTCCAATCATAGGCTAAGAACCAGAAAGCTTCAATGATAGCCCTAAAATAATATTTTTTTTAGTACTGTTACAGTGTTGATATTGTCAATAATCAAATGCTGAATTTACCTTTTGTGGGTTTTGGAATTGTAAATCCACATAATAACCCTCCCTCAGGATCAAGTTATAAATGTTGACTGGAAAGTGCTAAGAGACTTGACTTGGGTTATACACCCAAATGCATGCAATGATGCAAGTTGTCATTATGTTCTCCTGCCCTCTTGGTGTGTTCTAGGCGGCCTCTATGATTTGTCTGAATGTGTTTCCATCTTCATGTCCTTCTCCAGTTATGTCTTCGTTTAACTTCTTGTTCAGCTGCATTGCCTGGAGATTGAGCTTATACATCTTATTAAATATGTTGGGAATTATCGAGTCTATGCTGTGTTCTTTCGGAGCTTTTTTTTATTCTAGAGACCCTGTATCGATACATCGTAAGAGTTGCAAATTAATGCTTCCTTTCACAACTGTTGTTTAGTATGTGAGCTTCAAGGTACTGCAGAAAGTCAACTCTCTCTCTATATATATACTAAAACACAGAGAACATAATTACGAGGTTTGATGAATTTTGGCAATTGTACATCTCCATGTAAGTAATATTAAAAATGTGGACGGAGTACCTTGGAATGCTCCTGAAATTCCAGTTACTCAGGAGGCTGAAGTAGGAGTCTATGAAGTTCCAGGATAGGACAGGCAATATATTGACACCTTGTCATTAGAAAACAAAACAAAAAGGAATGGGGTGTAATTCTTTTGTAGAGTGCTTGCTTGGCACATGCAAAGGCCTTGGTTCAGTCCCCAGTACAAAAATAAAAGATGTAAACTTTTTTTTTAATCACTCCAGATTTTTTTCATCGTTGACATTCAACAGCCCCCTGCTTCTGGTCACTGTTAAATATATTTGTTTGGTTTTCTTTTTCCTGAACTTACACAAATACAGTTGTACAATATGATACTTTCTTTAGTCTCTGGTTTCTTCTGGTCAAAAAGATGTTTTTGAGATTCTTTCATGTTCTGGCATATATCAATCACCAGTTTTCTTTTCATTATTGAGTAATGTTCCATGATATGAACAGGCCGTAATGGTTCACTTTATTCTGTTATTGCATTTTGGATGTTTACAGCATGGGATCATTATGAGAAAAGACATTCTAAACAATTTGGTGGAACTTTTTCTGAAGTAAATATCTGTAGGAGAGAAAAAAAAAATGTTCTATAATGCTTCAAGCATTCATGTAGAACAAGGCAATGCCTGCTACAGAATAACAGACAGACAGATTGCTTAAGTATCCCAAACAGGTAGGACAGAGAGCTGAGAGATGCTGTTCTGCATGCTGGAATCAGGGCCTCCAATCACAGAAGGAAATCTAGGGTGTTTTCCTTTCTTACTTCTCCAGCTCCACTGGGGAAAGTCTCAATCCCACATTCACTAATTAAACTAAAATCAAAAGAGCCTTTGGGCAGTTCATCATTTCTGCTTCCCTCCTTTGCTCACTCTGAAGACCCACATCAATTTTAGGACATTTTTGAGCCTTCCTAGCTTGCAGAAATGCAGAAAACTTCCTAGTTTTTGCAGAAATGTTCCTGAGGAAAAATCTAAATAAGCCTTCTAGCTCAACTTCTCTTAGTTCACATAAAAATCACTCACTTTGGCAGTCACACAGTCCCACTGACTGTCCTGAGAGTAACAACTCCGCCCTGTGGGTTGTGATGATAACAGCTGCTCCAGTTACTTAGAAACATGAAGACAACTTTTACTGCAAAGACTGACAGTTCACATGGGTCTGTCAGCATCTGACAGGGCAACTGGGAGAAGACATCTCTGTCTTCATACTGCGCTTGTCTCCTCGGTGGCATTAACCTTTGGGCTAAAGATACCTACCAGCTTCTATGACCTGAAACACCAGGCCATAAAAGGAGTGAAAAGAGATGGCATTGGACTTCCTGCAAGATCTCTGCCTGCTCACAGAAAAGACCCACATATTCCTCCGCACTGTTAGCCTACTTCCCTTCTTTGCTCCTCTGCAGTATCTGAATCTATAAACCTCATCTTCCTGGAGAGGGGAGGCTGATTTGCAAGCAGAGGATCCCACCTCTCCATTCTTTGGCTATCGAATAAAGCTCTCTCTCCTTTTGTCACTCTGTCTTTGGAGACATTGGTTTTAGCAAGCAGCAACAGGATTTGGACCCTTTTCTCCATTGCGGTATGAACATTTTAAATATAATTTAATCTCTTATCACACTTAAAAATGCAAAGTATAGCAGTGGTGACTACAAGCATTATGATGTAGAACAGATCCCTAGAACTCATTTATCTTTTCTACCTGAAACTTTATACCAGTTGAACAACTCCACACTTCCTCTCCCTCAGCTCTGGTAATCACCGTTGTAGTCTCGTTTGTGTGCTTAAGTAGTGTTAAGTGTCTCGTATATGTAGAACCATGCAATATTTCCTCCAGTGACTGGCCCATTTCATTTAGCATTAATGTCCTCTAAGTTCAATAAAGCCGTTTAAAAGAAAAAGAAATTTCTCTCATCCTATTTTGGCTTCACGCAGCCCTTGAAAATCATTCTCTTACATTCAGTCAAAGCCTAAATTCTCTTGCACTGGGGCTAAGAAGGCCTTTCTGCATCACTCCTGTCTCACCCTTAGCACGGCACAGCACCCTTCTTGGTTTCTCTAAAAGCCCTGTGCCTGGAGTGGATTTTTTCTGCTCTCTCCTCTCTGCCCCGTAAGACATCAAAAGGCCGCTGTGTCCCCTTTCGAAAGTCCATGCAACCTCAGAAATAATCTCTTGGCTTTCTTTTTCTAACTCACACCTTTGCCCTTTGCTCACACCCCTGTGGTAATCCCAGGAGTAAAGTCTTCGGGGCAATCAAAATTTGTGGCCGGGCTCCATAAGTTTCCAAATTATCACAAGAGTCCACACAATGTTGCTGAAGGTTTCTTAACAATTTGAGCATCTTTTTCATCACGCATTTATGTTGCATTTCTTTGCCTTCTACTATTTGTAAAGGAACAGAAGCAACTGTTGGCAGTCTCTCCCCCAGGAAGCACAAGCTATTTATTTAGCTTTTGCTGTTTTGTTGTTCCATCTGAGGATAAAAATCAAAAACTGTGTATTTTTATCATACTCATGTTATTGCTGTTAGTTATATCCTGGAATTATCAATGGTTAATTCACACCTACTATATTGCAGTCACAAATGTATGTCTCCATATATTTTATTCTCTCTATAGTAATTGATCATACATTACAGACTCACTCATTGCTTTATATAATTATAAATAGGTATTTGGTACAATGACTCTGAATATAAAATGGGCACATTACATCAATCTCAGGTATGGATGGAAATTTAAGCAATTTCCATCATTCCACAATTGAAAATTGTCATTGATAATACCATTTTATAATTAAGATGCATTATTAATTCAGTTATTAAGTAACAGGGTGTTTTAGAATATTTAACTTCATGGGTAAAAAAAAACATCCCTCTGTTATCTCTTGTATTGTGAATTAAATTAATTTATTTTCTTTTGTGGACTCCTGAATTTTTTCCATTGTAACATTTTTTTAATATATATTTGCTGTATGGGATGATTACATCTATTGTGTGGAGTTGGTACATGTACATAACACCTCTAATTTATTTTTTATCTCTTTTCCCTCCCCTTGCTCCTCCTTCCCTACATCTCTTGCTCCCCTATTCCACTTTAGTGAAAACTTCAACTTGACCTTTCTGAGGACTATACCTTCCTTGATCTGTCTTCTGACTTCAGGAGGACAGAAAATAAATATTGTCCATAATCCTCTCCTTGTCATCTCTCTAGCCCTAAATCACTTATTAGGTAAATAGGACTAATTGCATATTAAGGTGCTGTAAAGAAGTGTCAGAGTTGGGGATTTAGCTCAGTGGGTAGAGAACTTGTCTCGCAAGTACCAAGGCCCTGAGTTTGATCCCCAGCAACCCCCAGAAAAGTTTCAGTGACTGAGTCTCAGGTCTCATCTAAGCTTACTGATACGGTACACTTCTGTTCTTGCTGAAAATCTCTGTTATCACTGAGTCTCTTAAACGATATTTCTTTCCATGTAATATTACTAAAATAGCATTAATAATAACTTTATGATCACCAAAATCACTTAATGCGCTTATATACATTTTCACAAACATATTTTGAAATAAATGCAAATTTTAAAAATTTTAAAAATTTTTCAAATAAAGAACTTCAGACACAGGGGATTAATTAATTTGATCAAGGATTCAGAGTAAGTGACAAGCAGGCAGTCTGATTTTAGGATCCATCATCTTAAATGTGGTGATTTATTTGCCTTACTTATTAGTAATATGTCTGTATGCAATCAAGAGAGAAATTACTATTTGTCCATTTTCGAACATAATGGTTTTATCTGTCCTCATTCAACTTTATTTCTCTTTTTGATTTAACTACAGAAAATTTTGTTCTTCCAGTATGCTCTTCACCTAACTTATTCTCAATATAAATAAATTCAAGTTTATCATGTTTTTTAAATATGAGATTAACAAAATTTTCTCAAGTGTAAGAACATAAACATGTTATACTTTGTGGACCACATAGTCCTTTTAAATACTGCTCAACCCTGCGGTAGGGAAAAAGCAGCCATAGACACTATTCGCATGAATGGGCTATCTTTGTTTCAAAAACAGCTCATTAATAAAAATGAACCATGGCCAGATTTGACAGCAAGCATTCAGGATACCTGTGTTTGCCTTACTCCATATTAAGTTTATTTTTTTTTCTAATTTACTTACCAAGAACTTGCATTGGTACATTGTATACATAATGATCACATTCATCATAGTTAATTTGTACCTGTACATGATATTAAGTTTAGAAGGGCATATTAGACTAACTGTTGGAACCCTCTACTCTTCTATGCTTTTTATGTCCAGTTACCCTGTCTCATTAATTATATGTAAATACTTCTTAACTATAGTATTTAATTATGACTGAAGAAATATCATGCACCTTTCACATATTTAATGCAACAAAATCAAAGAGACTGAGTCATTTCACAAAAACTGCTACCAGAGTATCTAGGACATGAGCATTTGCAAATCAGAAATTCATGCTCAGGTGTTACATTATAATGTCTATCTAGTTTTGGCTTCCTTACTTACTATTTTGTACTTCATTTTGAATTGGTGATTTCAAAATATTTTTAAAATAATTGATTATTTTAATATAAGCATAAAGTATGTATAATAAAATGAATATTATGAGAAATCAAATAATAAAAGTAATAGCCAGAATGTATTGAGTTTTTCATTTTTCCCTGTGAGATATCAACCCATATTATCTCAAGTAATGTCATATACATCTTTCTTGGTAGGAGTTGTTATTTCTTTATTTCATAACGGTATGTGATTTTGAGAAGCCAAGTAATTTAAAAATGTAAGTTTCCTAGGAGGTCCGCCTGCTAGTATTGGAACACACACATCGTTTTCTTGGATCCCATATTCTGAACACATTTTCTACATTAACCAAAAAAATAGCACTTCTTAAAGCTGGTGAGATTATTAGCTTGTGGGGATGTTTGCACAAGAAAAATCGCTTCATATATTGAGTCAGGATGTCGAATATACTGTTTCTCTCATGCATGAATGAAAATTATTTATAACTCCTGCCACAATTAATTGCATTCAGGTCACAATTAAGCTTATACCTCAGTCAAAAGAAAAGTTGTTAATAAGATGTCAGGCATGAGAATTCTGCATGGAAAGGACAATAATTAATGGTTGAACTTCCAGATCCTTAGATTTCTTTTGAGAAGATAGCACCAAAAAAAGGATAATAATGTTAGAAGTGATAGAAAAAAAAATAGTATTTAAAAAGGATGAGAACCAAAGACACAAATACTGCTACATGTGCTTTTGATAGACTAACATGTTAATGGCACTAACCTGAGAGTAAATTCAAGATGGTTGGTTGCCTTTCATGAGTTGGAATTAAACCCAAATATTTACTAGAATGGTCTAGTAGCCCATTAGTCTGATAGCGTGACAGCTGAGAATTTCTAATGTGACTACATAATTTCTTCAAATATATCACATTACATTGTAACTGAAGACCGTAATTAATATAGGAAAGTTTCATCTCTTTGAAAACCTAAAATGTAATTCTACAAGTGTTGAGCTGTAACAGTATATAACAACAAAGTTCTATTGCTACTTCTATAGAACTATGCAAGTAAGTACATATACATTTCAAATTTTTCATTACAATTTTAATGTAAATCTTGAAATGGCCATCACTTTTTATGGACATTATTTTGTGTAAAAAGTGCATCATTTTTATTTAAGTGACCTACACTGTTGTTGATTTATGGTAGTCAACCATTCTCTGCATGGGATAAAGTCCCAGGCCCCTGCTGAAAGTCAGAAACTGGAAATGGTACCAGTCCTTATTATTTTTTTTTTATAGATAGATAGACAGATAGATAGACACATAAACAGATGCCTGTGATAAAAGTAAATCTACTGGGTGAAATAAGAATCTACTGGGTGAATAACAGCAATAAATAATAAAGGGCACAGCAGTTAAAGAATATTCTGCAACACAGCTATGCTAATGACCTCTTTCTGTCTGAACCTGTCTTGCCGCTCTCACAATCCTTGTGATGATGGGAGACGACACAGTTCCTGTATGACCACATGAGGTGTGGTGAATGATGTAAGAATTGTGACGTAGCACCGTATTAGACTGCAGAACGACAATTACCCATACACAGTCACCGCCACACTGCAACAGTCGAGATGCAAGTGAAGACGTCTATTCACTGATGAACAGGTAGGTCGTGTGCATGTGATGGATACACTAGACAAAGCGGACACACACCCTGCTCAGAGCAGATCAAAATGGTGTTAGATTACGCTACTTGGGACAGCAAGCTATTTTACTGTATGGATTGTTCATCAGTTCTGTACTGCTTATTTTTGAAGTCTTTCATGCAATATTTTCAGATTACTATTGAAACAGTACTCTGGTGGCCTTGAATGACTCAGTTCTCCCCCTTTCTCACCTGTGTTGGTCAAGGAAACCTGCCAAGTGAGGAGATGATGAACTGGCCAGAGTGCCCAGGCTCTGTTCCTGTGCTCGCGAAAGCAGGGTGCCTGGGCATATATCAGCCCAAGGACTCTGTAATCCTGTGGCGTGCAATCCAGGCAGACTGTTTCCAGGGGTCCCCCATTCTCCATCTGCTCTGAGGCTGGAGGGGCAGTTGACCATAGATACTGGGTTTCTTTTGTCTTCTGCAGCCCCTGTGTAGGTAACACACTGCTTCACTTATTTGTTGTATGAGTGTTCTTTCCCACTGGACTTGGAGAACAGGGAAAATTTATAGTCCAAGGCCCAAGAAACTAATATGATATCCAGTGCACAGTGAATCTCCTTTAGCAAGAAAAGTATTTTTCTGTCCTTTGCAAAGTTAGAAATCACAATGCATTGTAAAGAACTCAAGAATAGATATTGTTCTTACCTTTTATTTTTTAGTATTTTTATATATTAAGAATGGCATTCGTATCTACTTTTATTATATTCTAACATTTCACACATATGTAATTTGTATATATTAAGAAAAACCTATGGAATTTGCATTCTGGCTATTTAAAAGAATTACACAGCATTTTAAGCACGGTAAAAAAAAAAACTGTTGCATTTATTTATTTCAATTGCAGATAATTTTTCAAAGTCTCTTAAGCAACTCTTGTGGTGAATCTAGTTTTGTGTAATTGAATGTTGCTTCATATAAATAAATGGACTGAATTCAAATATTAAATTGGCAAAATATTAATGAGTACTTTTTTATACTTTATAAACTAGAGTAATTTAAAGATTAACAGCCAATATTGGATATTATTTTATTTGTATATAAGCTATTATCATTATCTCAACGCACAAATGTATAAAAAAAGTATCTAAATTTTTGTGAATTCTAGGCCTGAACTACCAATTAATCCTCAAAAAAAACAACCATAGCTGGCAGTTTCTATTTTCGTTTTACAGATGAGAAATCCAAGGACCAGAACATTAACTGGACACTTAATGAAGAAAATAATTCTATTTAGTTTGGGGTCCATAGCTCCTGCACCTGGAGAGGTCACGGTGCAGTGCCATAAAATCGTGGAAGATCATGAGACAAGCAAAAATTTGTGAAAGAGAAGAAAGAACTACTCTACTTCCGAGAAAAAAAGCATTAATCTACACGTAAGGTGGGACTCTCATGGACCAATCACTGCTAAGTAGGACCTGCTTCCCAACACTGCATCATTGGGGACCATGCTTCCAGCACATAAATTTGAAAGACACAGCAAATCATGGCAGATTAGGAGTCACAATATATTCAGAATCACAGAAAAGGGACTGAAGATTTAGCTCAAGTAGCACAGCACTTGCCCGGCAAGTGCAAGGTCCTGAGTTCAATCCACAGCCCTCCAATGCAGAAAGAAAAGAATCACGGAAAAATTGTGTCATTTTATCCTGGAGAACAAAAGACGCCCTATTAATTGTGTACTTTGCATTGCATAGTAGAGTCATAGTTCATATAAAGTGAATTGCTGGAAACCATGGAGTAAATACTAGATTGAAATCATTTTAAATGTAGAAATATGAGATAGCAAATACTCTTTGTATTTTGGGAGGTAAGTGTGGATTCACATTCATTAAGGTTCCACGACTCTAAGGGATTTACTGGTTATTAGGGCATGTTGCAGCACACCCAGAACTAGCATTCATTAATTTTTGTTTTCATTTTGGTGCTTCATTTTCAGCTGTCTTTCTACTTGTCTGTGATACATTATTTTCCATTTTATTATTTACTCTCTTATGAATGTAACTCTTTTGGGGAAATGATTCTAACTGTCCATTCCTTAATTCAGAAGCTGCACTCTGAAAGTCAGGAAAATAATGTTGGCACTGTTCATTTTTCGTGCCCAAACTGCCAACTTATGGCTCCCAAACTGAGAATTGTACAATAACAGAATGTAAGGTTTAGCCCCTGCTAACATTCATGACGGTAGACATCCTGCTGTTTGCCATAACTGACAGAGAAAGAATGCTCTACATCCCTATGTTGCGTCTAACTACATTTCAGTGGCTTATGATTTATCACCTCATGAAATCTACTTGCAAATGTGTTAGGGAAATGTCTTTTTAATCATTCAAATCTTGTAGTATGGGGGAATAACATAGAAAGGTAGAAATATGGACATTATCCTATCAAGTAATATAGAAATAACTTTAAAATAGTCTAGTCATATGAATTGTAGTACAAAAAAATGCTCCAGAAAGCATAACTTTATACGAGTCATTATCATGAATATGTTAAACTATCTTTGAGCAATAATATTAGCTACATAAATAGCAAAGGTAATGATGGTTTTGATTACTTAGCACCAGACTATGGAGTAAACCTAAATTGTCCTTGGAAAATGCCATATGCTATCAAAAGAGTTGGATAAACATAAATGGAGATGAAACAATTAAACCATGATTTTTTTCCTTGGTCATGTAATTTAAGAATTATTACTAATTTCTTCTTAAAAAGTTATTAATTATGCATAATCTTGAATAAATATTGTTTCTTACAACAAAAATTAGCTTAACAGGAAAAAAAATTAAATAATGGCAGCAGATTTATGTATACATATGAATGAACCTGAGGAGTAAGGATACTGCTGATTTTTATTACATTTTGGGTCTTGAAAGTATGCAAACATGTGAAACATTAAATTTACCTAATAAAGTCATTGGTATACTTGTTTTCACAGTTTCCAAAATGTATCATTCTGTTTGAAGACTTGTCATTTTGTATTACATAAAAGATATAAGTTAAAGTGTGCCAAAACTTTATTTAGATACTATTTACTTGATTGTTTTCTCCCTTGGGATAGTAAAATATAGGTCCAAAGTCACAGAGGGAATAGACATTCTGCATATCTATACTTAGTAGAAACTAGAGAAGAGGTTTGTTTTAACTTGTGATTTGTATTGACAATATTTTAATTGTTAATAAAAGTATTCAGATATATGAACTCTATGTATGTATCTAGATTTGTCCAAATTTATTAATATATATATTCAGAGATTCATCCTAAAAATAATCCAAGTTACAAGCTCTCTGTGGTAAAGGGAAACTGTTTTTTTGTGTTTTTTTTTTCTTTGAGAGATGTTACAAGTTCAGAACTAGAATACCCACTAGAAAAGCATTGAAATTACTTCTCTTTATGTCAGTATGGTAAGTGTACATGAGCATGCCTCCACACGCATATAAACAAAAACTGAAAACATGAGAGGAAACAACTAAAATTTTGGAAAGCGAAAACAGTGATAAGCAATAACTGACAACAGCATCTCTGACAAATTTGAGACACAGGCCCTCTGGGTAGAAAGCCAAAATGCAGTAGCTTTTTACGTGAAAACTAGAAGTTTAAATATAGCAGTGGACTGATATTCACATTCCTTAAAATCCATTGGTAACAGATGAGTTTTAAAAACCAAAGTTTGGATTCTAGAAAGGTAAGCTAGTGCATATACTGCATTATAGATGACACAGAATTTAACGTTGCTGCAAAAAGCAAATAGTTTATACTGAGGAAAATGAAAGACAACACCTAATCTGAAAAGGCTATAGATTGTCTTCAAACCAATTGTAAAAGTGAAGAAAGAAAACAAATACATGAAAAATCTGTACCTTTTGGGGTAGCAGATGAGTCCTGGCGAATTTTTGTCCCTGATAGTACTGAAGAATAGTGCTCAAAACAGGAGGCCTAGCCAAAGCATTCAAACAGTGTTGTCAATTTCCTGCCTTTTACTCCTTAGCTAAATAACTGATCTTCCACAGTTTATTATTGAAAGTTTGTTTTCTAGAAAGGATACATTGAACAGATTGTGAGTAGGAACAGTAGAGAAATCTGAGACTGAACAGTAGGGATAATAAGAGGTGAGTGAGTTGAAAGAAGAGCAATGGATTCAAAATTCAAAGAGGAAAATGATTTCCAATACTATGCCTATCTAAAGTGTCCAGGAAATAGAGGTCGTATAGAGATCCTGCATGATCTACCCAGACACACTCAGTAATATGCTTTACTACTTTATTAGATGATCTTTAATCCAATGAAATTGACAAATCAGGATTAATGGTCACAATCCAACTCTTGTCAACTTCACATCCAAATATACCAATTTAAATTATACTTAATGACCTCATTTAAAAATAGCAAGCTTTGGGGCTGGGGATTTAGCTCAGTGATTAGAGTGCTTCCTTGCAAGCACAAGGCCCTGAGTTCGATCCTCGGCACCACACACACACACAAAAAAAAAGCAAGCTTTTAAATTAAAATAACAGAATTATTTAACTAAAATTTGCATACTATACAATTTACAAACTTAAATATATGATTCAGTAGAAAAAATAACAACTTTGTAGCTCCTCTTTACATAATACAACTAACCCATGAACTACCAGAAACATAATACTATAATCACTTAGCCAACGTCTCAACAGTTACAATGTTTTCAAAAGCCCAAGTCTCTTTTGAGACTCAAGGCAAAGTGTTAACTACAAATCTTTATACAGATTTAAAAAAAAAAAAAAAAAAGGTATGTAACTCTGAGGTACCATTCCATTAAACATTCCCTTGCCATTCCAAAAGAGAGAGATAGCGGGATACCAAAGAATTGAGCCAAAGCAAAATGAAAACCAAGCAGAGCAAACATTTTTTTTGTACCTCCATGTACAGCTCCTGGGACACACAGGTAAGATATGAGTTCCATAGCACTTGGGTGGCCCCGATCATATGACTTTTCCTTTGTAGTCCATATGGCCTCTCTCTTGGACTGGCTTACTCTCAGGTTGCAGTTTCCTTTGGTAGACATTCCACATTCTTGGCATCTCCAACCTGCTAGTCTCTCAACTGAACCTTTGGTCTCTTTAACTACATAGCTGTACTCACCTCCCTCTAACAGGCTTCACGTTCAGTTTCTCTGTCCCCCAGAACTTCCTTTGATATCTTGGTGGAAGCCTCCCTGACGTGACAACACTTGTATTTTTCATATAAGGAAAGCCAGTGTTACATGGATAACACTGAGGTCTGCAGTCAGTAGAAGTAGTAGCCAGATCCTTTCAGACCATGCCTGAAGCAGGCTTCCAATGCCTAAGTGGCAGAGTTTGGTAAAATGGATTTCATGGAACCAAATCCCTAAAGAATGCATCTCAAACAGGGATCCCAGGGACTCTACTCTCACATAAAAGGTTGACAGTTTTACACTCTCGAATGTGCCATAAGTGGGGTTATGCTCAATCCTGAATTGCCCTCAACGCATCTTTCTTCATATGCCTGTACAACATACTTGGATTCTTTTTAATGCCACTAATATATTTAGCAGTTCCACTTTATTTGGCCTAAAATTTACACACGATTCCTTCTGTGACAACCTTTATGTTATTTTAAAATTTTTTTCAGCTCTGCTTTTTGGCTCAGATTTTCTCTAAAAGTTTAGGAAAAAGCAACCAGCATTCATCTATGCCACAAGTGAATGTCGGGCCATTTTGAAATTTTCTCTACCAGATTAATTAGCCCACCACCCTTCATCTTAGTCTCATAAACCAGTTTCAGGTACAAGAAGAGCAATGACCCAATTTGTTTGTTATAAATCATCTGTATTAGTTTTTCTATCACTGAGACATAATTCTATGGCTACCTCTTATAGAAAAAGGTTTAATTTGCATCATGGTTCAGGGCATTCACTTGGTGGCTAGCTGGCTCCGAGGTAGAAATATCATGGAGGAAGGTCAAGGTGAAGCAAAAGCGCTCAATTCATGGTTTTCTGGGATTGTGCCTGAGGAGAGTGGGCTAGAGACCACATATAGGACCCCAAGGTCACGCCTTTAAGACTCACCCTATACACCCAAGAGTTCACTTTACTAATTTAGAAGGGGTTTCCTAATCCAATCACATTGAAAAGTGAGGATTAGCAGTAATGGCATTACTGCTCTGTTGGTGTAGTTGTAGTCTTTTAGGCTCCATTGGACCCTATCAGAATTTTAGGATTAGGGCAACAGAGAATTCTGGGCAAAATTAACTGCCCTTATAAAAATCTTTTTTCTTGCTCCTAAATCTTGAATGGTGATGGGATAAGTCAGGTAAATTTCAGGCCAATTAACTTTATTTTCCCAAATTTTATACTAACATGCCTATAGGGAGAGCTGAGAAAGGATTGACCCAAATTTTTTTCCCAAATAGAAGTCTAGCTTTGTTCGGCTTTTAGTTACCTACTTGCTATCTTTAGTCTAAGAAAAAACTCACTGTTTTTTTTTTTTTTGTTTTGTTTTGTTTTTTTTTGTTTTGTTTTGTTTTTCTCCAAAAAAATTGTGTTAAGTCTTTGGGTACCTCAGGAGAAAACCCAAGTCATACTTTAATGAAGAACAGGTTAATTAAAGGTCCAAGAATTTGTATGTCTACAGGTATTATGGAATCAGGGATGAACTATAAAAACAGCTAAAGCAATCTCCAGGTCGATAGTAAAGGGATGTTAGGATGTTAAGAATTATGTAGGAAATTAAGCAAGAATCTTGTCTATCTTGTGAGACATTTCTAGAAATGTCTTGATGACTACAAAAAGCCATTTTTTTTTTGAGATGGTCATGTAGCCCAGGAGGACCTCAAATTAGAGGTAACCCTCCTGACTCAGCTTCCCAAGGGCTAAGATTATAGGTATGCACTACCACACCCAGCTAAAACCAGTCATTTGTATGATTTTGAGTGCACTGTTTATGCACTGAACTCCTGGGGTATAATTTAGTATTATGTGTATAAGAGAATAACTATTAATCCATCGTAATACATGCCTCTTAAATGAACACTCATAATATAGATAATGAAAGAAAAAGATTCTGAGATATGCTAAATTGAATGACGAAGGTCAGAGAGTGAAAGGAGGGAGAGTTAAGGTAAGGTCATTAATAACTACAAAGGAAGCCAACAAAAAGACTGTTTATTTTGAATCCTTGACATAACTACCATCGAAGCCCAACCTAGATGACACTACATCCTGATTGCATATAATCTTTCCAGACTGTTTACCTCAACCAACCCAGAAGCAATAATCAACCTTCCTTACGAGCTGCTTTCTTAGCACGGAGCTTTCCTGGCTCACCCTCATCCTGCTCCTCTTCTCTACAGCAACTGTGGACGCCAGTGCCTTCTTCCTTCTACATTCCTAAAAGCGCTCTAGGCTCCGGTCCCCTGGACACTTCCAACTGCTCTCTTGTCCTGAATCTTTCACTTTTTTTTTTTCCCGGCAAATATCTTTAATGGCTGAAGAAATCATTTTATTTCAGAGCTGTCTTGAGTTTTGATTTAACACAGACAATATTTATACAGCATTTTTTATATTTATATACTTTTTTTGTGGAAATGGGTAAGGAGAATACTTATGTGTGTGTTTAATACTGATGTTTAATACTGATGCTACTGGAATATGGAGTTGTACAGAATGTTAAATCATTATCTACTCAGGTATAAAAGTGGGAAATCCATTGGATATTATTATAAAAAGAGGTAGAACATAACTAAAAAGAAAAACAAAGATAAAATCACTTAAAATTCTGACTTCTGGTAAGCAGAAAATGGGAAGGAGCATGGAAGATTGCTTTTACACATTTAATCTGTTGAATATTTTAATTCTTTAAATTGTGTGCATCTAAGGATGGGAAGAGAGGAAGGCACAGGGAAAGGAGAAGTATTAATGATTAAGATATGTGTATATTTTTACTATTTTCTCAAAATTAATGTAGTTATTATGTATCACACATGTACTAATACAAAATTTAAAAAAAAGAACATAAATATTGTGAAACTATACCATTGTTAAAATATATTCCAAATAATTTTAAAAGGGAGATTTTTAAGTATAAAAACAAGACACAAAAATAGCATAAGTGAGGGATCAGGGATTTAGCTTGGTGGTAGAGTTCTTACATCATAAGAGAGTGCTCCAACCTATTGTAATTACTAGGTCTCCACAGGTGTTTTTTTTGTTGTTGTTGTTTGTTTGTTTTTGGTGCCAAGGATCGAACTCAGGGCCTTGTGTTTGCCAGGCAAGCACTCTAGCCACTGAGCTAAATCCCCAGCTCCTACACAGGTGTTTTTATGGTTTGTTTATTTTGCTTTGGGGTGTGTGATATGCAATGTGATGCAGTTAGAAGGGATCGAAGCCAGGGTCTTCACACTGACCTCCATCCCTGCTCTTCTTTGTTAACACAGGCTCTAAGTCACTAAAGGTTGGGCTGGTGGGCTTTAATTTGTTATCCTCCTCCTACACTTCCCCACGTGCTGGGATTTACGGGCATTCACCAATGAACCAGGCTGAAACAGGGTTTTTGAGAGGAATCATGCAGAGAGAATTCTTGAAAGACAATGTAGGTCCTCATTGTGGAAACTGTGTTTCAGTGTTACAAGTTTTGTTGTTGTTGTTGTTGTTTGTTTGTTTGTTTGTTTTTAATTTTAAAGGAAATAGGTACTATGGAATGATGTTATATAGAACTGTCTTTAACTGCCTCAACCTCCCAGACTATACACCTTAAGACAAATTGTTCTCTGGAACTAACAACTATTTATTAAGTAACATGATTACCCATTTTTATATTAAGATCTTCTTTCTGATTGCTCATAATTTTAACAGATGAGGGATGTGGAGTAGTAAAAATAAAATTATAAAAGAATATTATTATATCAAATTGTTTACCAGAAGATTTTGAAAATTCTCCTGGGAAGACCCCACATGGTGTCTCCATTCAGTTCTTTGGTCTTTAATTATTCAAGCGTTTAAAGTACTATAAGTACAGAATTAATTATCAGTCTTTGTTAACTCAAAATGTGTTCTGCAAATTACAGCTGCCTACTTAAATTAAACCTCCTCTTTGGACCCACAAAAGGAAAGAAAAAAAAAAAAGCTGAATAATGACCCTGGAAATTCTCTCTAACTAGAGGTTCTCAAACATTAAAACACATAAGAATCGACCGAGAATCCTATTTAAAATGCAAATTGCAGAAGTGCAGGGCCTGGTCTCAAGAGGTTTTGATTAGTAATTTGACTCTGTGCTGAAGGGTCAATCTGTGTGTGTGTGTGTGTGTGTGTGTGTGTGTGTACATGCACGCGTGTGTGCATGTGTGTTCCTGACTGCAAGACACTAAACTTCACTTGAATTGAGGACAATGTTTGAAAAAAGAAAAGACAGTTCTAGTGGTTATACTCTCTTTGGCAACTGAATTCTGACAAATCCTTGTTCTACAGAGAATAGGAGGAATATTATCGATATCTTTTGGCAGACTATCTACTTTGAAATTTAACATAGACTGACTAACCTATTCAGGAGAACCACTGCTGAAATAAGCACCCAAAGTAGCAGCAAGAAATGAATTGTAAAATTAATGATACTTTGACCAATTCTGTTTGGGTAACAGTTACTTATCATTGTCTTAATTTTGAATATGTACTTTAGAAATAAGTACAGATGATGAATGTGACCATTATATGTAAAATGTACCAATACATGTTCTTGGTTTAAAATAAAAAAAAAAAAAATAAGTACAGAATTTCAGCGAGAAGTATGGATTCTGTAATATTTAACATAGTATACTATCTATTAAAAAACATTTGCAGTAAAACTAAATTAGAGAAATAATAAATTACCAGGTTATCCACATAGTTTGAACAATCTCCCTGACACAGGAGATTAGGGCGGGGCCATCTGGTTGGGCAAGTGACCTGTCAATCACAGAGATCCAGGACACATGCGCAGAACACAGCCTTGGAGTCCTGCACCTGGGACCCGTCAGAAAGTGCTGTCTTCAGTTCTTCTGGCATAAAATCTGTCTCAATCTGATGTCAGCACGAGGAGCTAGAGGTACAAAAGAAATCAGCCATGGTTCTCACGGCCTCTGTGCTCTCTCTTTCAAAGTAGTTCGCCCTCACCCTGCAGAGCATACTTCTTTGCTACCTTTAGCAAGTAAGAAACCTCATTACCTTTTGTGCTTGTCTTGCCCATTTCTTGGTTCAGGACGTCCAGGGCCAGGAACGAATCTCCGGAAAGAGCCCACAACGTTCCAGACCCTACTAACAGCCGCACCAACCTGAAAAAAAAATGGTGTAAACATGTTAATAGTCCTCACTCAAAGTCATTGCCAACTGCAAAGTTACTATTATACTCACGTTCAAATATTTTAGAAGAAAATTAAAATCGAGATTAAGAAAATCTAAATCTACAGGGAGCACAAACACAATGGGATATTTCTTTAATTAAAACAAAAATCAGAAACAGACAAAAAACAACAACAAAAGTACCAAGCAACCAAACAAAACCAGCAGTCTTCAGACATTAAAGAATGTTCCAGATAATTTCAGATCATATAATTAGTAACTTCTTAACAAACTTCATTCCCATCTTGGATTATTTTCTTAGCAATTGTCTAAATAGTATCTCATAAAATGACCCACAGCATAGTACTGATGGTAGAAAAATCTTGCATAAATTTTCTTTCTGATCGGCCAACTTCCTAATAATTTTGTTACATTCTGAATAGATAATATTGTTCGATCTGTAGAATTAAATAAAATACTTGATTTAAGTGAATGTCTTCTGTTTCATTTTACATTTTAATGTAGCTCTAAAAACATAATTACATATATGGCTTACATTAAATACATTATTTTCTTTTGTTCAGCCTTACTGAAGTATAATTAAGAAATAACAAATATACATATTTAGGTTGTATAGTTTTATATACTCATTGTTAAAGGTTTACTATAATCAAGTTACCAATCGATTCCATTGTGTAGTTACTATGTGTTTATTCATTTCTTTATGCTGAGAGCGTTTAAATTCTACACTCTTACCACATTTAAAGTATCAAATATATATTGCTAAATATAGTCATCGGAGTGTGGTTATGCTTCCTGCATTACTGAAACCTTGTAGTAATGACTCAATGAAGTTGATGCCAGAAATGATACTGACTTTGTTATAATCCGAAATGTTACTGGCAGCAGCTCCAGTCATGTTGCTTCTTCCTTCCTCTCCTGTTACCGCCCTAATGAGATTTTAAAAGTCGGCAGCTGCAGCAGCGAGGCGGCAGCAGCAGCGGCGTCCTGTCTTTCCCTCTTCTGCCTTTGCAGCTCCACTAGCGCGGGTCAGTCCCCTCTCTGCCGGCTCCCTGAGAGCTGACCTCATCTCTGTTTCTGCCGTCGGAACTGATGGCCCTGCCCTGGCTTCTGTCTCCAGGATGACTCTTTGCTCTGGATGCTCTGTGGCAACTACTTCCAACACCGTCAAATATAGAAATTTGATAATTTGTTTTTCTTTTGCTTTTTACCATAAGCCAGGTTTGAATAAAAAGTTAAAAAAAAATCAGCCACTCTTAGTGATAGTTGTAAAAAATTAATAATTTGCATATCTTTATTTCTCCAAACTATAAGTTTATCAGGCTGCATTGAACGGACAGACTATCTGGAATTCCTAATTACAGTGATAAGGAGTGCGAAAAACTGAAACATAGTAGTTTGCTAAGCAAATTAATAATGTAGAAGTTTTTTAGTACTAATTACAATCCTTTGTTACATGATCATTAAAGCAGTTTCCCTCCGCTACGCAATATTTGGTTAGCCTAGTTTCGTCGCAGCATTCAGTAATAAAACTGAATTTTAAAAAATGTCTATTATTCTGTCATTATATTTCTGCTCATAGTGAGCTTTGCTGAATTATAAAAATAGACTTGAAAAATTACTTTGGTTTTGCCAAGTTACTATTTCTTTTAAAATTATTTTGACACAAGGTCCTGAGTTCTATCCCCGGCACCAAAAAATAAATAAATAAATAAATAAATAAATAAATAAATAAATAAATAAATAAATAAAATTATTTTGAAAAAAAATTCAGAATTAAATTATGTTTTAAATTTTATTGAATAATTGACCAAAATTTGAATATTTTGACATAAGTATAACCTGATGTATAGGTAAAATATGACTTCCAAATACATACTGAGTGAAGACATTTATGATTTTTAACTTTTAATTTAATAAATGACATTGACAAATGCAATACTACATGAACACTTATTTTACTGAAACTTTTTGGTGATCATACCTATCAATATGCAAGCCAGACATATGAAAATAGGAAATCGCATTTCAATGCATACAATGCTTCTGATATTTTAGCTGCAAATCCTGCAATCATTTCGGTAACTTCAAAGAAGCTTCCTATAGTCCCTTCCGCCTGCTCGGAATATAGTGATAGGGCACTAGAAACTCACAGAGAAGCGTGATTCAGGAATAAGAAAGTCAGGTGGATTCTTCAGCTGTACATTCTCTGACCCAAAGAAGATAATGTCAAGCCAGGTGAGGTGTGGAGGGAAGCCGCCATTGAGAGTCTCTCAATGTCTAATGCTTAGACTGCATAGTGCCACAAAAATAGGCTGCTTTAGCTATGTCTCTCCCGTTGCTGGGACAAAATACCCAACACCCAAAGTTAGGGGAAGAAAGGTTTATTTGGCTCACAGTCTGTAGAGGTTTCAGTCCACAATCGGCTGGGTCCAAGGCAGGGTGGCATGACAGACAGACAGAAGGCAGCAAGGTAAGCAAAAGATACAAGCAAAGGGGAGGGGGGCCGGGGGGCGAGGCTCTTTCTGCCCTGTATTTTATCCAGGCCACTAGAACCAGGGTGGAGCTAAACCAATCAGTGGATCGATTTAGTAATTACACACCCTTAATTCCAGCATCACACACTCTAGATCCATCCACCTCTTACCGCGTGAGGCTTTGGGGGGCAGCTAGACACAAACCATAACACAAGCAATTTAACACTTAGCTAGTTTACCTCAAACAGCATCACACACTCGAGATCCAGCCACCTCCTATGACTGCATGAGGCTTTGGGGGAGCAAACCAAAACACATGCAAACTTGTCAAACTGATACCATAAATCTTGGAAGTTTCTTTGGGAGGTGGCACTATGGACCTGTTACAGTAGTCCACTCAGAGTTGAGTAGCTCCCTAGTAGAAAGTTAGAATATAGGACTCAGTTCCCAAGGAGCACTGACTGCCAGGTACTGAGGTAGGTAAAAAGACACAAATACACATGGAGAGGAGACAAGCAAAGGTAATTTTCCTTGCTTTGGATCAGATTTCTGCCCAGATCTGCACTGAAGAATTTTAATCATGTAGGAAAAGTTGGCAAAACAAGGCTTAGTAACTCTAAATTTGCTTAGTTAACCTCATCCAGCTTCAAGACTAAGGAAAGCAAGGTAAGAGCTTTGTAGGAACATTCAATGATGCCCACAAGCCTTCACTGCCCTAAAATTACAGTCACCTTGGAATCCAGCAGAACTTCACAGGACTGAGACTGCCCCAAGCAGAAATAATCATCTTTTGAGAACCAAATTGCCCCTCAAGCCATAAGTGTTTCTTCAGAGTCATGGACACCAGAACTGATATAATGATCTACTGGATCCTGGCTCACTTCAGGGAATCCTTAAACACTGGCCTCTTGATTTTGTGACTGATCACTGTAGACTCCTGCATCAGAATGAGCTCCCTCCAATTACTCTAGCTGCAGTCTTTCCTGTGCTGTCTTACTTGCTAATTCTGTTTAATAAACCTTCTAATGGAACACACTAATGCATCCTGATACTCTGTTTCCATGACATCGGACAGGAGCCTACTTGGAGAGATGAAGTGGAGCACCCTAATCCTTTTGGAAAGACTTCCTTAGACCCATTCTGGTGACAATACCGGGCAGGCAGGATACTCAAGTCCTTTTTAAGTGCTCACTTTCATTTTTCACCCATTGCTTGGCTTAACCAAATTTAATTAAGCTTTTACTTCTTATAGACCAGTGAACTTTAGCTCACCCCAAGTTAGCAAACACTAAGGTACAAAGCATAACCCACGAACTGGCTGGTTACAGAGAAACAGTTCACGTTGAACTTTCCTAACTATGGTGTTCCCTCACTCATTTGCTCAATTTCCCCCACCATCCCATTGCTTATTCTTCCGTATAATATTCTCACCATATCTACTTGGGTTTTATTTTAATTTGACAGTCACATTGATGGGTGTTCACCTTTGCCTCCTCCCACTATTTTCTTGCATACCTTACCCTCTTTTTATATGCTATAACTTCTGTAGATTGAAGATTAAATAACATCCAAAGCCTTAGGTGCAAAAAGCATAGTCACCAGACTATAATGACATTGGAATATCTTCAATTTAATTTCTTCTTTTTGCTTTTTGAGCTGGAATTTCCCTCCTATTGCAATTCTCAGCTTACATACTTCAGAAAGCGTGCCCTGATGCGTGTAATTGGAGTAGCTGTCCATCTTCCTTGTTCCCAAAGATTTATATTCCAGTCTTTACTGTAGTTATCCTAATACTACAATGTGAAATTGCTTATTTCCATATATTTACCTTTCTAAACTCCCTAAGCTCTCCACTGGTGTCTTGGTCATCATTATCTCTCAGTATGTAGCATGGCACTCACTACAGTATAGTTGCTTATGAGGATATGCTTAATAAATTACCAAGTTAATGAAATAAATACCTGGGGTCTGACCTTTACTTGGAACTAGCCAGCTTCACTAACAAAGCTGAAGACAAAATTGTATTAGGGTAACCTGTACACTAATGGCCAAGGAATATGCATAACCTAGTGCTGAGTTTATGGAGCCACAGTTTCAAGACCGTGTTGCAATGAGCCTTGTAGTGTGATTTGACTGATACCATTAAAGCGTCACTGCCCAGGCTGAGCGCAATGCTGTGAGCAGTCTGCAGACATTTGGTCTTCAGGTCAGTGTAGAAGCAGCAGTTAAGAAAACCAGTGACGACCCAGAGAAAAGAAATACACATACTTATTTTAATTAATAGCTCAATGTTATGCCTCATGAAACTTTCGCAAACATCATTATCACGCTAACACTACTTTATACTGGTTTCTTTTAATTTCCTATTTTTATCTCTCCAGTTCTCTACATGCCTTTGATCAATTCAAAGTTTCTGAAAAACTTTTCTAGCCGTATTGCATTGTTTTTTCCTAAGTGGAATGCTAAGTTTGTGATTATTTTCTTTTGCAAATTAACAGAAATCTGATGTTGAGAAACATTTTTAACTGCCTGAATAAAAACTTGTAAAGTTTTAATGAACTTAGCTCCCAAGAGGCTGATTTTATTACAGTATCAAAATAATGTAGATTGCAAAGCTAGATAATGATAAGATTAGCAAAAGATTTTGGATGAGTTCCTTAAGCTGATTAAACTGGGCCACCTATTTTACAAAGCTTGTTTCACTTTAGTATGTGTTTCATCTAATTAGTCAGGCAGCAATTGCTTTGTTTAATTGTATCAGCAGATGATTCTTCTGAATAGGCTAAATAGAATACACCTTCAGGTAGAGAAAAATCTTAACATGTTTGTTTTCTCCATTTAATGTTTAAGATTTTGAAAGATAATGCACGCGAAGTATGAATGTTATAATCATTAAAAGATTGTTTTCAAAAAGCAAACTATAGGTAACTTGTCTTTATGCTTAATGAACTCAAATATCAGGTTGAAAATAATATTAAAATATTATAAAAGAAAAACTATACAGCACCAATAAAATTCTGAGAGAAGTGATTAGAAATGTTGGAGAAGAGATCAGCAGCAAAATATAGCTTCTCTGGGAACTGGAATAAAACTCTACAAAACAATAACCTAGAGAAGAAAAAAAGAAGTATTTCTCCAATATACGGGAAGAAGCTAAGAGTAAAATTAGAATCTATAGAGAAAGTAGAGAAATAGAGCACAATGCACAGAAAAGAATAGAGCAGTTGGGAAAGCTGAGCCCAGATGAGGGACCTGTCTCTCCTAATACGAGGTAAATCTGGAGAGGTTTAGCAGCTTGCGGAGAAACAACGGACTATCCCAGAAATGCAAGTCCTGAGGAATGCTCACCATCATTGTAAACTTCAAAAATTAGTGTAGGTTTTTACTCTGAAAGTAACTCCTTCCTCATGAGAGGCTAGACTTGGAGAAGAAATTCAAAGCAGCACTCACCATATTTGGCAGTATTTAATCAGGACCCATTTGGGGAAAGGGTGAATTAATACTAAGCTAGAAAATGGCTACAGAAGAATCACAGTGACGGGGTGGGAGGCAGCCACGAGAGCCAGCTGTGGAGAGGGTATGGGTTAGATACACCCCTGAGAAGTCAAGTCAGTCATGTGTGGCTTTTAGAGGGGCTAGGCTTGGAAGTGGGCATTAAATCCATGAATTGCTTGACCTCCCTGCTCTGCTGCCTAAAACCAACACAGACCTCGGCTCTGTCTGCTTTACTCATCTGCTGACGAGATCAGGGTTACACCTCAGCTGGGCAGGTTGCCAGAACCTGCTGTGTGGACAGAGGGTCTCTAGTGAGGAGAGAGCACCCGGCCAACTCACAGGCTAAAAATCTAGGTAGATAAATCCATAACTTGAGGCGCACAAAGGGACATGGAAACTGAGAGTAGCTGGAGAGACTAAAGCCCCAGGGAGGACCCCATTGTTCAACCACGCCCCTCAGGAAAAGCAGGGCAAGATTCAGCACTCATGCACAAAAATGTCAATGCGAAGTAAAATAGGTCTTAATAGTGATTCACTATTCCTTTCCCATATCTGGTGATTCCAATCCTGAAGACCTCGGGAAGAAATCCCCCATTCAAAAACATGAAGGAATATTTTTTTGACTCATTTTCTTCTTCATTGATATTTGAAGATTTGGGGGTGCTTTTAATTCTTTTGTTTCTTTTCTTTCCTTCATTTTGTTTTCTCTCTTTTTCTTCATATTTCATTTTCTAATTTTCTGTTACTTTTACCTAAGTCTAATAATTTCCCTTTTTCCTTAATAGGACACTGTAATTCACTTTTTCTCTTCTTTCTTCTATTTCTTTTGAATATTTTTCAACTCTTGCTTCTTTAATTTCCCCTTCCCCTCACCCTCTATCTTTACTTTTACAATTAAGATTTATTAATTTCTAGATATTTGATAATATTGATTTTTTTTGTTAATGGTGTTACAGTTGTACATTTAGTAGGTATTTATTGTATAAAAATATTTGGTTAGTACTTGTATCTATATTATAGTTATGAATCCTTTTCTCTTGTTAAGTGTGGTAAAATGATATCTTTCATTGGTTCTTATGATATGTCAATAACCAATTTGTCATTGACTGTATTATCATTGTTGATTCTGCTGTTACTGCTAGGATGGGACAGTTGTAGCTATTAATTGGTTTTTATTATATGGTAATATCTAGTTTGTCTTTGTATTACCAACAACACTGTGGTTCCTTTTTTGAGAATTGTATGCCAAATCAATTACAATGCATCAAATACCAACCCTAAATTTGCCCTTTAATGCCTACTAATCCATCTTTGGAATGCCCATCACAATGGAACATAAGGAAATGTGTTCAATTCTTAGCCCTTGAGATTTTCTAGGTAGCATATGCAAGTTTCATGCAAGATTCAGTCTTCAGCATAAATGCATTAGCAGATATGGTTGAGTCTTGGGATAGAAGCAAGGGCCTATAGTTAGTAATATCCAGAATGCAACACTGGAAAGCAGACATTAACTAAAGACTTCTCCATACCAGGAACAAAGTCTTGCCAATTGAATTGTCCCACAACTCTTAGCACACACAGACACACACACGCAAACACACACACACACATACACACACACACAATAAAAAAAATGAAAATATGAGAAAACAAGGCAGGTAAATGCTCCTCAAATATCCCAACTCCCCCAAAGCTGATCTATGGGTCATCGATGAGGAGGACATAAAAAGCCAATCAGCAGAATTATATGAAGTGATAAGAGAAGACAAAATACAGCAGTAAGTTTCTCGGCAAGCTCAGAGATGATATAGCTGAAGAAATCATAAATTTACTAAACAAAATGATCAGCATTTTGAGCATACCAGAAGGCACAAATAAAAAATCAACTGACCTAAATAAAACTATACAAACTACGAATAACTACTTTAGTAAAACAGAGTCCATGACAATGTACCAAATAAAAATCCAGGAGATTAAAAAAAATTCTACTGATAATATGGGGAGCAGAAGTGATCGATGTGAGGACCAAGTGCCAGAACTAGAAGACAGGGCTGATGCAGGTGACAATATATTCAGATATACCTTAAAAACAACAAGAGAACATGAAAAATGGAGCACTACTCTACCCTAAAAAGCATAAATCTGAGCCATTTGTAGGGTCATGTTTGCACCTTGAAACCATAATGTTAAGTGAAATAAATCAGACACACAAACTCAAACATCACATGGTTTCTGTTACAGGAGAAACCCAAAAAATAAATAAATTAAAGAGCAAAATAAAAGATAGACAATAGAAAACAATGAGATAAGTCTTTGCAAATGCAGAGATGAACAAAACATGAAGGGGGGCATGAGGGAAGGTGACAAAGATGATTAAGGTATGTCACGTACATGTATTAAATACCACAGTGAATGTATTCATTATATACAGCAAATATACACTAATTACAACAAATCCGAGAGAGAGATAAAGTGAGATATAGTACTTGTTTCCATTAAGCATGTTTTTCCATGTTAAACATGCTTTGTTAACACAGCAAGTGGATTAACTCAAATAGTTGCAGTCACTACCTGTTAGTCCAGAATGAGGTTGGTAATTTATAAGCACGTAACACTAGTTTAAGCCTTAGTATATGTTATGATGGCAGACAGTAGCTTTTTGGGCATATCACTACCATTCTGTTTGCCTGCATTTTAGCTGAGTACAGGAGCAAGCGAGAAACAACTATCACATTGCCCAGTTTTCCTGAGGACACGGGTACCATGCCACTGTATTTGTGTTAACAGGATATCTACAGTGGGACATACACATCTCCTGGGACCTTCTCTAAAAGGGACCTTTTTTGAGAGAACTTCTTTAAAGGCAGTAGTTCTGGACACTCTGTCCCCCTTTCCTTGACCCTTACTTCTTCCTGTAACCTGATATGTAGATATAATGACAGAAGAAAGAATGGGTACGTGCCACCAACGCTTTGCTCTTAAGGAAAAAGCTCAAGTATACTAGTATATGAAGAAACACACTGTTGTATCAGCACTGGACCACCTACTTTCACAGATTGATGAACTTCTACATGAATTATAAATGGAACATATTTGCTCTTTCAGTCATTGGTATTCTGCATCTGTATCATGCGTTGTTAAACACAGTCTTGTTATATTGCACAGTTCTGTTGTATCTCACTTAATACTCAAATGGTTCTATGATAGTTCCTATTCTAAACTTCAGGGACAATAGTTCAAGAAAGGGGGAAGGGGACACAAAGAGTATCAAGATGTGGTATGTGCACATACGAACTCTATATGATGAATTTAATCATTATATGCTGCAAACATTTGCTAATAAAAATAAAAATCATTTAAAAAGTGAGAGTAATTTTACAACAGACTTTTGAATATTGAATCATAAGTTAAATTGCTGACCACATGTTTTATTTTGTTCTAAAAGGCTTTTGTTGTGTATATTTTTTGTTGTTACTGTTATGGGACAAAATAATCTTCCCACAAGGAAATATGATTATTACCATTCAATATAGCATGTTTTTATGATCTGAGTTTAAATAATGCATCATGGTATGAGTACCAAATATTAGTATTTTATTCTTTTTCCCTTCCTAATCTATGTATCATCCATATAAGCACTGCATTAAATAGATTTTTAAAAGAATTTCTTCTTTTAAATTGTAAAATAATTTAAAATACACTTTCAAAAGATTTTTTTTTCTCTTAAAAAGAATGTCTGCTTTCTTCTATTGAAGATACAGTACCTGAAATGGTAAAATACTATAGAAATGGGGCAGATAAAAATGTACGCATTTATGCCTGGTTCCCTCCTTTCCTTGTGTCCACCATCCACACCAAATTAAGCTTCGTCCTGAGCCAGATGAGAGGCGGAGTGTCAAGCCGAGGAGCACACGGTCAGTGTCGAGACGAGGCAAGCACTCAGGTATGTTTTATACTCTACTACTCCTTAACTCCATAGGAACGAATTAGCTGCAGCAAGGATGTAGTCTATGCCTCCGTTCAGGTGTTTGACCAGTATGCACTGAGTACAAACTGAACACGAAAGTCTAGGCACTGGGAATCCAGCAAAGAAAAGAAAGAACAGTAACTTCTGACTCATGAAGATTATGTTTTCCATCTAGAAGAAACAGCACAACTGAAGATCTAAGGAGCTCTGAAGCAGTTTTCTCACAAGAGAAACAATACAGAGTTTTACAACATGCGTAATATAATTTTCTTTCCAGTTCTATGTTGCAATGCGTAGTTCATTCACAGACTATCAGCAATATTACATATCTGTAATACAGTATGAGCATTTATGCTACATAGTCTCTCTTCATAATTCCGTATTATAAATCGTCATAAGGTGACCTGATTTCTAGCTATATCTAGCAGTTACCTGTAAACCACTTGACTTAATACCTCCTTAGTTCCCGCATTTTAGTGATGTGAACGGTAGCTCAGGAAAATTCGTTTTTTACTGAGTGGGTCAGAATAAAGATCATTTCATAAAAACAGAACTTCCCCAAGGGGAGAGATAGTTAGAAACCACTCAATTTAAGAATTATAAAAACAGGGGAGAATTGTTTCTCTTTTCTACCTTATTAATGAAGACAATGATTTGTGCCTTTTAAAAATTATTTTGTATCTTGTAGTGAATTGTACAGAACAACAAAAGTAATATAATGAAATTAAGGATCTAGAGTACTCTTAAATTGTGACATATGGTCACATACATTGTCATGCTTTTTTTTCACTATGAATGTTGACAGGCATGTAGAGAACAACTCTGCTCCTATTTTCGTGTCCCCCCATCTTTCCTGCATAACTGTTCTACTCGCATTCTACATGCTGTTGGTACTGTGGCCTCTTGAGAAACCTCAGGCTCGCTCAGCCACCTTTCATGAGCCACCTGTGAAAACTTTCTCCTGCACATCTCTCAGGAAAAAAGAAGAAAGAAAAAAAAGAAAAAAATAAATAAAACAGGCTATATTCTTCTGTAATTCAAATGCGTGTGACATTTAAAAAACTGTGAATTTAGTATTTAAAATGAACCTTAAAAGTGCATTAATAAACATGTAAAGGGTCTTTTCTGAAGATCGTTTCTCATTAGAAATTAAGGTTACTTCATCTTCAGTGCCAATGACCTCAGTGAAGAGACACTGTCTTCTACTGCATGTGCTCATTAAGCCATTTGTGCTCGCTTTGGCAGTATATATACTAAAAAAAAAAGAATTGACTTCCTCAATTTGTTAAAGATTCTGTGCTTTTTAGGTACCCTGCTTTCTTTGTATGTGCTAGCATTTAATGTGAAGTTTAAAAACCAGGAAAAGTGAAAATAGGTTACCCTTAAGGGCTGATGTTAGGATATAATGTCAAGATATTAGGATATAACGTATAAGCACTATAATCTCTACTCCACCCCCCAACACACGCAGAGAGTCAGTAGAAATTAAATGGATATAAAATAAGCAGAAAGAGGGCAAGGGCCATTTGCAACACACTTGGGGTATGTTCAGAGTAAAGAAAGGTAATCTGATGAAAGAACTGACACATCAAATATGAACAATGCTGTGCATGTGACAAATAATAAAAACTCAAAATTAGGAAGATAAATAGAATATTTACCTTAGCTCTTTTCCTAAGGGAAGAAAGAGATATTGAACATACCAAAGTTTAGAAATCAGGTGATTTCCTTTTTTTCTTACAAAATAAAGTGGGCTTCATAAACATTTAAGACAGCTTAGTGACTTGGAATTCAGGTTCTTTCATCTTTTATTTCAGATGATCTCTTAGACCCATTGTCTAAATAGGAAATATGTAAACACAATAAAATTTAATATGAATATTATGTTGGCATAATCTTTTTGAAAAACTGATACCCTATAGCTTGCAATGTCATAATTTTATTTGAAACTCTAGCAATGAATACATGAAAGTAGATCTAGTGTTAACAAAGAGTTCTGTTCATCCCTGTTTGATAGCTATATGTGGTCCCCTTTACACGGTATAAAAACTGTGTTAACATAGATTTTAATAAATTGTTTTCCTATGTAATGTAGAAAATGCTAACTTACAATAATGGATACTTCTGTTGAGTGTTTTAAAATGAACCCTTAATTATTATCACTAGTGTGTTTTTATATGTCATTAAAATCTATTCTGATATTTCAAAATGTATGTTATAGGGACAAAAATCAGTCTCTTACAAAATCAAATTTGTTTAGAATTTTTCCCTCTTGATTAATTCTCGCACGCTTATTTTGACATCTGTCTATACAGTAATAAGTTCTATTTAAGGAACACATTTGTTTTGATTTCTTCCTGGATTTGGTGAAGAAACTAGGACTAAAGTGATTCTATAATAAGGATTTTATCAATATTGGTTCATTTGATTTCCCAAGATATTGGGACTCACTGCTCAAAATGGTGGATGTTATAAGTAACAAGAGAAGAGTTGAAAATAAATTCAATTAGCACACGCCACAAAGCTCATTATATGGAAAAACTCCTAGATTTAAACTTATTAGAGAGAATGAGGTGTGTTTTAACTAAAACAAATAGTGGAAAACTGAATTTAAAAAAATAATGTTACTCATCATGCTATATTATTTTATGCAGTGAATTCTGGCCTTAAGAAATTTAGTAAGTATAAAGGCAATGAGTCAATGCAGTTGATTATAACAATATCTATAGATAGAGAAAATACTGGGTTTTTTTTCTAAATTTTTTCAAGTCTCCTACTTTCTAAACAGTATTCTTAAATAATGGAAGCTACTCATTTCTCCTACAGTATGAAGTGCAACACAGCATTATTTTTCTGTATATATGTAACTATAAAGGGGTGAGTCTAAATATATACACATAATACATATTACCACAAAACTCTCTAGCTTTGTTTAGAGTCTTTCCCTTTAATGAAGTAATCACAGTAAGCAGTCCGAATACTCATTTTTAAAACTTCATTGAAATTCTACTGTTTCTTATTACTCTCATTTCTCTATGCCAAATAACATTTTAATTAAGGTTATAGGCATCCAGGGTCATTAATAATTTCCAGATTAATTGCTACCACATGATTGTTAGACGGCTACTTTGGAAAGGTTATAAATTATGCTTAAACTCTAAATGCTAGGCCATTCAAACTGAATTAAAAAATAGTATGAGCTGATTAATAGAAAATAGAGGGAAATCGAAGGTAAGAAAATAAGTCATTAAAGGAGGTTACTGAAAGAATACTATGTTAACTATTCTATTTTACCTATTGTAGTGTACTTGTGGTCTTCAGAATGTTACAAATATTAAATTAATGCATCAAGTTAGTGGACTTTAGAAATGTCTTTACATGCAGATAGGAATACCACTGTAGATTTTTAAATATTTTTTGATAGTCTTGTAGTTTAAATACTCAGTATTTTCAAATTAACAAGAATAACTTCATAAGTCATAACTTGTTGTATTAGTCAACACTCTACTAGAGTCCGAATGCAGACGAGTGTAAAACGTCTGTTTGCACCCTCTGCAACGTTCTGTGTAAGTCTGTGTCTGAGCCAGAAAGCTGAGGAATCTGCACTGGAGCCAGGATAAGACCGGAAGTGCAGATCAGAGCTCCCACGGAAGCCAGCAGCAGCCAACCACTGCGACAAGGAGGACCCTCGAGCTCCTCTGAAGAGGGCCGCAGAGTTCATATCAGGAAAACCAGCCGCAACAAGCTTCTCTCTGGAAAATCAGCAACGAAAATCCTCCCCTCCTGTTCTCTTTCTATACTTGTTCTGAGAACAGTCCTCAGGTGGGTCTTCCACACCCAGAAAAACGCTGACTCGGTTCAGAGGGGAGTTCCCACCCAAGCTGTCCATCACTCAATCCCGGCATACTTGTTAAGTAGAAATTCTGTAAAGAGAAGATAACATTTACAATATATTTTTGTTTTTTATGTCCTTCATTTCCATATGACTTGTAGTTCAATAAGGATGTGGTAACACAAGGAATAAAGCAAAACAAAAAATTGAGTAAATTATTTAACTCATATCACCAAAGCTTATACAGAATGATTATGCAGAAAGGCGTAAGCAGAAATAGGAATTAATGGTAAGGTGTAATTATCTACATCAATTAAATATGAAATTCTATTTATGCGTGCATATGTATGTATGGAAAGAGAAATGGATAATTAAATAAAGTCAATAAAACAGAGCCTAAATTACAAAAGCAAATGATATTTTAAAAATTTCCTTAAAATATTTTTGCAGACCATAGCACCCATTTAAATTGTACACATGGATCAGAGATTTTTCTTATATTCACAGTGTTGTGTAGCCATCTTCATAATCTAATTTTAGAGAATTCAAACTCTCCAAAACGAAATTCCATACAGATCAGCAGCCATTCTTCATTCCCATCCCCTTCATTTCCTTGTATTTACTACTAGCTCTAGGCCAAACTAATCTTTCGTGATTGGCCTTTTTTCCCCAAATAGCATAATGTATTCAGTGTTCATTCAAGAGGTAACAAGTACTAGTTTTGCTGAACACTTTTGTTTGCAAACCACTCTTTTGTTGTATACTGTTTGGATTATTATGAATAATTCTCTAATTAACATTCATGTGCAAATTTTTTGTGTAGATTTATGTTTCATTTATTTTGGGAACATAGCTAGGAATTGAACTTATGGATCATACAGTGTTTGAGTAGGACTTTTGGAAGTTGACTGAACCAAGGAAATGCTAAACTCATTAGTGGATTAATCCATTGATCTGTTCATTGCAGAGTGTGCTCTTAGGCGATGTGGCCTGATTGGAATGACTTATTTATTTTCCCCTGATTTGGTTATAAACAACAGTAGAACTTCAGTGCCACTGCAACTAAAGTTTATGACATGTTCCCGCTATACCTCATCGAGTTTGAGTTACATCCCAGGACAGCTAACTTTCATTTTATGTTGCAGCACTCTCGAATGCTCTGATCTGTGACTACTACGTCAAGATGCTCAGCAATGTCCAATACAAAAGGGGAGCAGGAAAGGCTGAATTCTGTGTGCAAACTTCATCTTTCAGAGAGAAATACACGGCCATATTCACTTCAAGGGTGTGGAGAAGTGTAGCAACCATCGTGCCTAGAAAAGACTGTTAACTGTTGGTGGGTAGCCTTAAATACTATGAGCATAATATAAGTAAACTATAACATATATTTCCACTATGTGCACATTACAAGTGGGACAACAAAGTAAGTACATTAGGATTGTGACAATCTCAAATAAAAATATTTCTTCTGAAGACAAAGAATGAGACCATGCAGGCTTCCTTCAAACACATTTTCTTTATTAGCAAAGAAATTTTAAAATGCCAAGCAGTATTTTATTCCCTTTAAAAAAGACAATACCTTTTTCACAAGTGAAAAGTGACCTACAGAAAGCCAGTGATGCTAAAAATAGATTTTTTTTTTCAGTTCAGGAAAGCTAGTCTTCTTTCAGTTAATTGATCAGAAAGAAAATGAAGGCCCTGACTCTATGTATTAAAATTATAAGTAAATAGAAACAAAAGAAAAATGAAGTATTAACTTCTTTGTACTGAAAAATTGTAAGTAAACATACTCGTGTGCCGTTCTGTGCTTCGCAACATGTAGTTCAAACACAAACTGCTGATTTATACACCAAGCTAAGAAAGAGAAAAGGAATAAAAAAATAAGAGGAAGAAGCCAGGAGAGAAGGGCAGCAGATAATCTCTGGGGTTGCAGAGTATGCCGGATGTCATTTTCAGGGCTGTCTTTGAATACGCTATCTTTTTTTGGTTTTCTTTGTTTTAGAAATGTCATGCACTGTGAGCTATATCTTTGCTCTAGTTTTACTGCCTGTCATAGTCGCAGTGGAAAAAGCCAGTCTTTTGCCATCCGCCTGAGTCCAGCTACACTACCTACTTCCTCACAGAGTATAGAAAATTTATTGCAAAGCAAGGCGCATGTTATGCTTACAGCTACCACAGCAGTGCTGGTAATAATATACTGGCATAACCCCAAGAAACTGCTGTGTGCGACAGAAGAGAGTAAATTCCTAAAGTACAATGTATCCCATAATGTACATGAAAGTATGTTCTAGTAAACCCCTTTGTTATTCTAAAATCCTCCATTAGTAACCATAATTTTCAATGCATATACTATTGTAATGCTCATTTTAACAATGAAGTAAAGAAAGATTCTGTGCATATATGCTTTGGAATGTATATATAGGTATTTAAAACGTAATTATAGTAAAAGGTTTTTGCAAAGTGTAAGGTTCATGCAGTGAAATGAAATGTATATTTTAGGTTCTAATTTTAGTAAGAAAAAATTAATCAAGAAGGGTGAAATCTTTCTTTATTATTAAATTTCTTAGTTTTACTGACAAGACAAAGGTAGTTTTAAATTTATCCTACATGAAGCAAGGAACAACATTAAAAAATACATTGTTTTTATTCAGACTCCTTCCGTTCAAGTCTTAGCTCTCTAACTCACAAAGAACAAAATAGAGAGGATAAGAAGAGAGGAAGGAAAGAGATGCAGGGAAGAAGAAAGAGGGGAGAGTGTTTGAGGAAGAGAATATAAAGGATGAAGATGTGATATATTTGTGTAAGTATGTACCAATTCTCCAAGATGAATGCATTTATATATATCAAATACATACTAACAAAACAGTGAAAAACAAAACACACTACTTGTATGACCTTAGATATTTTCTTGTAGCTCTGTACTAGATTTTTGAAGTAATAAAATAGGATAAACAGTAGTACCTTTTCTCTAAAGTTATAGAAAGAATTAAAGGAATTAATATGTATAAGAATTATGGGGGGGCTGGAGATTTAGCTCAGTGATTAGAGTGCTTGCCTGGCAAGCACAAGGGCCTGAGTTCAATCCCCAGCACCGGAGGGGGGGAAAAAAAAAAAAGAAAGAAAACAAAGAATTACAGGAATGCATGTCATGTAGTAAATACCAAATAAATGTAGCTATTATCATTACACATGTTTGCCTAATCTCTTAAAGAAATCTAAAATCAAACCTGTATTTCAAAACTATTCAAAGGCTTTTGAGTCAAAGTCCCTTCGCCTGGCACTGAATATCATCCATTACTTTAACATTATGAGTTTTGGATTATTAAGGAATTTAACCACGGAGGGTATTTGAGGTTAGTCTCGATTGTATCTCCTGTCTTGTAACTCCCACACCTGGGGACAGGAAAGCCTCATGCTCTCATTCCACCTTCCTGACACTCTTCAGTATCTCACTTTGTCCACTGCATTTACCTGATTTACTCCACTCTCCTTTCTTGACAATTACTTTTCATGCCTGTCTCTTTCTTCCTCATGCATCCCTCAAGGGAAACTCATAATGTTGTTAACAAAAGAATCTCCGACATGTTCCATGTTAGAGAAGGTTTCCTTTCTTTGTGAATGAAGCTGAAAATTAATCACCCGAGAGCAGAATTTATAACATCGGTTCCTTCTTTTCCAGTTGATCCAAACTTAAAGTCACTTCTTAATTTGACATAGGAAGACAGCAGGACAAGTTTTAGATTTTTTTTTTTCCAAGTTCATCTGTTCCAAAAGCTACCTCACAAATTATATATTATCATGAAAACATGGCTTCCAGTATATTGTAGATAACATCCCTTGATTCTTTCATTACTGCATCCATGCAGGCCTCTGTATATCACATGTCAATTGTGTTACATGTCAACTGTCCCATGTCCTAGAATGCAGAGTAAACTATAGAAGATGCTGGCACTATACACAACAAAGAACAAAGGCAGATTCTTATCCAGTACTCATGTTGCCCAAAATTTTGTTCTTTCAAACTTTAAATCCTTCACTTATGATTGCATTTGTCACCTAGAAAAAAATTATATCCTTCAGATTTAGCTGAAAAATTAATGCGATCAGAAAATTTTCTACCATGTTTCTGTCATTAATCAGTTAGATACCTCTATTTTTATGTGAAGACCATATTCCTTATATGTTTGTAACTGTAATTATCAAATTTTATTGAATTATTTATTTTGATTAAAGGACATTTGCAGGTGGGAATCATTTATATTCTTATCTTCTGTTGCTGGAAAATGATTGATTAATGCTAGAAATCTAATAATTAATTGAGTTCAAATTGTATGTATGACTTGAGAAATCTAATGTTCTTTTATCTTGTAGATCTACTTAGAGTTTATGCATCTTGTACTTGACTCCCTTATGCATCTACTTAAACATCTGGCTCTATAGTTTCATACTCAATTTCTTGAATAAGTATTAGTCTTAATTTTCAAGAACAATTAAAAGCTTTGAAGGAAAGATCAGTATTAGACAGAGATTTGTCAGATGCCATGATTGCATATTCAGTACTGGACCACAAAAACGTATTGAAAAATGTTTGACATCTCAATATATAAAAATACAAAGTGCAAGACATGTGTCTGATGTTTTGCAAAGTTCGAATTGAAATTACTTGAAGGTAATTTTATTTAAGATAACTATTTATTGTCATAAGTGAAACTGAGACATTGTTTGGTTAATGTAAAACACAAAATTAGGCTTCAGATTTCCTAATTTTTTTGGAACTTGACAACATATGGTTGTAATATAATATTCTCATCTGATATCTAAAAATTAAAGTGAAATCATGGTTTAATTTAGAATCAAACTTACCCAGATATGAAACAATAACCAATTTATCTTTGAAATATCTTTGTGACTAGTATCTATGCAAAGATCTCTTTTCATAGCATTGCCGTTTCTTTAATTATACATATTTGTTTGTATACATATTTGTTTAATTATACAATTTGTTTTTTGAAAAATGTGGCTTTATCATGAGAGATTGCAGTAGTACATCTTAATTTTCACATCTATGCAAAACCGCAGCTAACCTGTTTAAAAAGAGTGAAAGAGTTAAAACTGAGAATATGGGCAGAGTGAGCAGGGCACTGATTTAGGAGCTTGAAAGGTGTAGCTGCTCAATGAACAAGGTAGCAGATGCCTATAATCCCAGGCCTCTGGAGAGCTGATGGAAGAGAGTCTCAAGTCCAAACCCAGTCTGGGTGAGTTAGTGATTTAGCAAGAGAAAGAAACTATTTTATGATATGGGCTCAAAATGTGGATCTTTTAAAAATATTATAAAAATACAAATAGGTACTTAATTGAATATATGTTTAAGAGATTATTTCCTGGGGTTGGGGATTTAGCTCAGTAGTAGAGCACTTGCCTAGCAAGTACAAGGCCCTAAGTTTGATCCCCAGGAACCCCAGCAAAAGATTATTTCCTTATCCTTTTGTTTGTTGATTACCCCACTCTTTTACTTGTCCAGTCCATAAGAGAGGAAAGGAGAGGTATTATTGACTTATACTCACTTAGCTTATTGTTTGCATACTTCAACCAAGACTGACCAAAAAGGAATTACCATCTGCCTCCAGATCAACCAAAATGTTAGACAGGTCTTGAGTAATGACCTCTTTTTTTTCTTGGAGTGTGCTTTTTGGAAAAATTACAATTAAAATATCTTTCTGTTTCTTTGAGATGTATATTCTCTACCACGCAGAAATGCCTTTGGCAAGTATTTGAATGTCATGCCTTTGAAATGTAACCATCAAGAAAGGACAGCTTTCTCCTGCTCCACCCATAAGGACAAGAGCCTAACTTCAAGGAGGAACAAGGAGCAAACACAGATAGATGGTCTAAATGCATTTGACTAACCTTCCCTGACATACTCTAATGCAGTGGTGGACAACCTATGGCAGGTGTGCTGTTGTGTTTTGCTTTTAAGACAAACGACGTTAATTACAGCAGTGGGACTTTGGGATAAATAAGTGGGTTTGGGCTGCATTTTTGGCACTTGGTCTCTAAAAGATTTGCTAGTACTGCTCTAGTACTTTTCCAATAGCTTACCCACGTGTTTAAATACTGTTCTACTTTCTGTTTCAGTGAAGTTGAATTTACTCTCTCCCCTCATTGCTGCAGCCCTGAAAGGTGCTTCCTTGTATACTCAACTAGTATGGTGTATATCTTTTAGAAGAACTCTTATCAGCTACAAACACAGTAGTTTAAGAAATATATAAAGTTCTGTCACTGCCTTTCTTCTTTTCCAGATTTATGTTACCTTACTTCCCATTTTCCTAATTTGGAATGATTAGCATTCAGATTGTCTAATTTCAGTTTCAAGTAAAATATATGAAACAGCTCTCCTTTTTTTTTCTCATCATTATTTTAAACCAAATTCCTTTTTTAAAAAAAACTTTTTTTTTAATGATCTTTAAATAAGGCCATGGGAAATGTAAGTTTATAAGGAAATACATATGAGTACATGCCTGAAGGCAGTTTAAATGAGGAAAGTAATTTGAGTTCCTCAGACCTGACCTAAAATGTGTTGCATAAAATACAAATTTGTTAACCCCTTAGAAAAGAGCTCATTCATAAGCTGACTGTCAGAGGCATGAATCTGAAAGTGTACTTAACAAGAGACCTCATTTCACAGACAAATCTTGGTCAAAAGTTTAGTTACTAGTCACCATCAGGGACTGCTCTAGGCTACATTGTGGAGTTGTTGAAGAATGATTTCAGGTTCTTTTATTTCAGGATTATTCTCTTACCTTCTAGTCCTTTGCATAGTCTAGACTGCAGGCCTAACTGTCTGATCTCTCACAAAGCACCATGATCCAATTACTGTCTCTTTATTTTTACCAAAATTAGGCTCACCTGTTCTATGTTCCATCCTTCCATCTCTTGCTCAGTGATGGGTTAAGCACAGGAGTTATGGGAACTAGTGCGCTCTATAGGTTCCTACTTACTAGCTTCATACTTGCGTTTTATCAGGTCCATCTGGAGAGAGGGACTTAATCGAAGGGGTGCTTGTTATGACAAAAGCAATACAGTTAATAGTCCCAGTTGTGCTAGTATAATTATTAACAATGTACACTCTCATAAGATCTCTAGTTTGGAGAAAAATGAAATAGTCAATCTATGTGTTCTAAAAATGACTAAAATAATGGAATTTTCAGAAGAAAAGGCAGATTGTTGTGAAAGAAAAAGATACTACCACGTTTCAGGCCCTTCTAATCATAACATATAGTGTTGGTAATGAAGGGGCAGGTGTCTAGGACTGTCTGTATGCACATGATATTTGGTGCTGAGAAATACAATGTCCTGGAGGGGAATGATTTTAATTTATCAGTCCCTAGATTAATTCTTACCAGGGATGACTCTCATGGAAGCAGATTTGAGAAAAATTCTTGCAAATACTTACAAATTCCATATATGTAGAGGGGATATAAATTTGAACTTGGACAAGCAAAAGGGAAAAAAATTTAAATAACCATTGTGAGAATAATTCCTATTTTTATAATGCTTACTATTACCAGGTATTATTCTAAACATTTTATTCATGTTATCTCATTTAATCATGGTGTGCTATTTATGAGCAAACAATGATCAATCTCTCCAATTTATAGATAAGCAAACTAAATCAAGTAGAGGTAATTATTAGCCCAAATCACTAATATGTAGTGAAATTAGAATATAAATCCAAGTAGTTTTGTTTCAGAGTTGCATTGTTTAAAACACAAGTCTGTACTTCCTCTCAAGGGAGGAAACCATGATGGAAAAAAAATCAAAGTAGGGAGAAAAGGGGTGGGGGAATTGATTGTGCTTTCATCTGTGTGAGGTGGCCTTATAGATTTGCATGAATTCTATATTCTGATGTCATCCTGTTGACTGCCTCTCTTCTCACTTCCTTGAAATCCTCCAGTTTATTGTACTCAGAAACTACTGCTCCTCTACTTTTTCCTCCCCTACTTTTCATCACCTGACTTTTTCCGTCCTGCTTACTGCTCAGCCTCCAAGGTAGGATGTCAGTTACTTTGTGTTCCCCTGTTGGCTAGGGCTGATTCCAGATCTCCACAAGGGAGGGATAGAGAGGAAGTCATAAAAATATATGGCCTCGTAGTAGAACATCAGAGAATACTAAGTGCAAGCCAGTAATCACCACTTCTACACAACTTTTTAGTAAGAATTTTGACATTTTCTCTCCTGTGAGTCCCATTTCCAAAAGTCTTCTGTAAATCTATCTTGAGAATCTGAATGCTTGCAGAAGACAGTGATGTGTGCATGGAAAGAGACCTCTGTACAAAAATCTGTAAACAAAGATACTTAGACCAAGCATATGATAAATGTGAACTATTAAAAATCATCTTCAAACTCTAATAGCTTCTGTTTCATGTAGTCTGTAACCTTTCACACAATAAGTGAGTTTGTCTCAATGTGACCATTCTTATTTGGTCTTTCTATTATACTTGCAGGGTATATTAATGGTCTATGTAAAAACTGAAAGTAATATACCCCCAGTATTTGGTGATGCCTACATAGAAGAATACAAATGTTGTGCTTTTGCTTGTGGACAAATTGAAATCAAGGGAAGGCAGGATAAAGATTCCTAAGAATTTATTCCTATTAATTACACATTAGTGATCTAAATTTCACAAAGATATAAAAATAGATGTGTCACATCATTTATTGATATGTTTGCCTTTTAGTTAATACATCAAAAAGCAACTGAAGAGGCAGATAAACTTTTCCCTCTTGTACCTAATCGCATCTGACACTAAAATTTCCGGCTAAATGAATCATGACCAGCAGCCACATAACTGCTCCTAAAAGTTGTCAGGTTCCCCGAGATGCCAAAAGATGCTGACAAAGTTTCAGAGCAATGCCCATCAAGTGGAAGGTCGCCTACAGAAGAATGACAGTGTTTTGGTGTCTCTCTAATCTTAAAAAAAAGAAACACAATCAGTCTCAAATAAGTTTTAGAATATAAATTAATCAAAGAAGACTATAAGGAAGCAATCTTAATTGAAAGAAAAAGAACTAGCTCTCTGTACACCAAAAATAAGAAAAATGATTTGTACCTGATGAAGGTTCTGAAACTTTTTATATTTTCAAATATATTATGCGCAAAAGGTTAAACTATGGGAATAAATATAATTCATTAAATTTTATTGATGAGTGAATTTAAAAGAAATTCCATTTTATTTGATTGTATAGTTTTTTTATATTTTAAACTTACTGTAAAAAATGAATGCTGTCTAAGTACAGAGACGGTAAATTGGGAGATGAGAATTTAGGCTCTTAACACATATTAGACTGTGAGTAGAATTGATTGTCACTATCTAGCTGATTTCTGTACTTTTAGAATGGAATTAATAGTAGATCCTCTTTTAGATGGTTGGTGCAAGTTTTAAATAGCAGACTCTATTCTCCTAGGAACAGTTAAAGTAGTATTATTCTTAATATAAGAAATCATTTTAGGCATTTTAATGAAATATTTTAAAGTATTAATGAGGTAATATTATCGGTTACTTACAAAACTTTCGTCTTGGGGCTGGGGATTTAGCTCAGTGGTTAGAGTGCTTGCCTAGCAAGCACAAGGCCCTGAGATCAATCCCCAACATCCAAACAAACAAACAACAACAAAAAACTTTAGTTTTAAAGGATATTGTCATTGACTCAGCCTAAGCAGAATACTCTGTTCTCTCTGTTCCAATCAATTCTTCTTGCATATCTCTTGATTACATCACAATTTCATGTATACTGTGGTGATATTATTTTTATTGTGAGTTATTCCTCACCAAAACTTTATCAGTAGACTCTAAACTTGTCTCTGGGAATGCCCGCTAACTCCATATCTCATCACTAATGATTTCTTCTGTCTTCTCCTAAAACAATAATTGTGTTGTACCTGCCTAAATGACACCTTCTATATATAGAAACAGCTTTATAAAGTGTACCAGTGTTTATTACAAAATTGTTAGTGATATGTACCAACATTTTGGAATAAATTAAGTACATGATCTGAGTTTCATTTTCAGACCAACCTGGTGAATTTCATATCATTTCCAAATACAGATGATAATGCTCAATATGCAAGTAAAACTCCGGCAATGAGGATCTCCGAAATGTTCCAATCACCGATCGTTCTAGATGTTCTTGCCACGGCTTTCTTCCATTTCTTCCTCCAGAGCAAGTATTAGCTTTAGTCACATAAAGTGTCTTTCATTTCCTAACGTCTCTCATTATCTTCCACATTCTTTTGTCTGTTAACATTAAACCCCTTTTGCTCAAAATCACCATTTCTACTCTCCCTTTCGAATATTTTTCTCTGTGTGACAAGCCTCAGAACAGTTCTAAGCGCAAGGCATAGCGTACATACCTTAAGAATAGCACACATGTAATGTGTGTGTGTAGGCACGCACGTGCATGTGTGTATGTGTGTCTGTATGTGTAATCTGTTGTTGCTTATTTTTCTAAATAACTAGAACACAATTTCCTTGAGTGTAGTCCTATAGACAAATTCTAATTCATTTTTGCTTTTTCTTGACTCTTTTATTCAAAGTTCTATCACAGTTTCAGGTACGTTATAGATATTCAAAACTCCCTGCTTAAAAGACTAAATTGATATAAAAACTATGTGTCATAACATGAGCTAAAATTAATAATGCCAAGAAGAATGCAAAATGGGATGGGGGAATTGGATGAGGATGGAGGGAGGAGGAGGAAAGGGGAAGGGGATTACGAAAGAAGAAGAAACAAGTTGTGGTATGTATGTGTAACCACTCACCAAGATGATTATAAACTGCACAAACTGCAAACATATAAAATAAAACATAATCAAAAATTTAAATGAAAATTTAAAAAAATGAAAAACACTTTATTAATGTTGGTAGTTGGTATTATAGAATAAGTCTATACACACAAAAAATAATTACAATCTGTGTTTCCTGAATCAATATTCAAAATATAACATTAGCCACAAAATTAGATAAGAACATAAAAAGTTTTTTTTTTTTTTTTTGGTAACAGTTTCTGAGTTTCTCACCTATAATATCAAGTTTTTGGCAGCTGATCCTTATGGAATAAAAATGACATGAATCTAATAATAAAATGTTAGCTAGCCAACTCTATTTCCTACAGAATACTCTATAAAATAAATTATAATAAACCAAACTCTTCTAGACAGTAGTGATGGATAACTCCAATTTATCTCATTTCATGAATAAAAATATACCTATCATAAATCCTTTCTTTTAACATAAATGACTACTATTAAATTTCTGATGATACTACCTCCCACAAATTATCACCTGAGATTCCTTAAAAAAGACATTGAAATATATTACAGATGATTTCATTCTCAGTATTCATATTGATCCATGAACTGCATCTGACATATGGAAACCATTTGTCCTTCTAAAACATATTTTATTCAATAATCTTAATACTTCACATTAATTCATCATCGTGTTGCAAATGCTCAGTATATTTAAATACAAAAGACCTGAATAAATCATTAAGTAATAAGCACCTATCACTCTGCTCAGTATGGAAAATTAGTGTGCGCAAAATGTAAAGGAAAAGAAAAACTCACTGTAGTTGACAGAGAAATCAATAATTATAATTCTTTTCTATTGCATTATAGTTTCTTTTTCTTGTCTTTGGATTCTCATAGCCCTTAATGTTCTGGTAACTTATTGTTATTAGCAAAGGTATATGTAATTGAAAAAAAGGATAATGAGTGCTAACTTTCTTAACTATTTGATAAAAAAGGCACTGTACTTCAGAATTTGCACACTATTCTATTTGTAGGATGAATGTTATTCCCCTCATTTCTAAGTGAAAAATCATAGATATAACGGATGTGCCCAACATCTAGCTTGATCCTAATGAATGACATATTAAGTCAGAGAAAAAGTATCTGTAAAAGGAAGATGTAGGTCAAAGAAGTATTCATTATAAAAAACAAGCAAAGTGTTGGAAAAGATCTGGCATATTAGAACTTGCATAAAGTTACACCTAGTGGGCAATTTGTTTTAGGAGAAAACTGGTGATTAATTTAATTATTCATTAGTAGATAATGAATACTACTGAATACTAGATGGGAGTTTTGCATTTATTTTATTATAAATACGATGTTTTTTATGGCTTCCATCTTGGATACTTTCTTGTTAATGGGACAAAATACTCAACAGCCAACTGGCTTAGAGTTTCAAAAGTTTCTATCCATTATTGACAAGTTCAAACACAGAAATCCTGGAAGGACCTACCAAGGGTACCTTACATCCTCTCTTGGTCACAACTTTGTACATTAGTAAAGTAATATTTTCTCAGAGGCAGAGCTTGGGCGTTGGGGATTTAGCTCAAGTGGTAGAGCGCTTGCCTAGCAAGCAGCAGGCCCTGAGTTTGAACCCCAGCAGCCCCCCCCCGCCCCTGGCAAAGGCAGAGCTTTGGGTGGTGTACTTGATTATCTACTTTGTGTAAGAAGGGACATGACAAAAGATTCAAGTAGTTGTGGATTGGAAGAGGATGCCAAAAAAGACCATAATGATTTTATTAAGAACAAATAAATAATATGTCTCAAGTCATTTACTTCAGCTATCTTAAGGCTTGTGGATGGGTAAATGATTGAGATGGAAGTCAGGCGTAACTCTAATAACAGGGGGTCTCATTTTCAAGACCAGTCTGACTGCTGCTTTTTTCCAGCACCTGAGCTGCTCACAAAAAGACTATGTGCAGCTGAGGCCCCCACTGAGCACCACTCCATGGTCAGAACAACTAGACATATTTGGTAATTTTAACGTATCTTATACTGCAGTTCCGGATGGTACAGATGTAAATGCCTCGGTTTTCAAAGGAAGAATGTTTATGCCAGAGTACAAGAATGAGTCCTACTGAACTGTAAGGTAGAGCTTTTGATAAGTAAATATGACTAAATGAGGTCACGAGAATGGGTGCGCCATGGTGACATTCGTGGGTTTGTAAGAAACAGAGGAGAGAACTGAGGTGCTATGCTGCTTTGTCCTGCCACCGATGACTTTTGCCATGCAAAAGACCCTCGTCTGGTATTGAGCAGATGCTGATGCCACGATCTGGGACTTTCTGGGCTCCATAACCATGAACCAAATACATTTGTGTTCTTTAAAACATTTTTCCAGCGTCAGATATTCTGTTATAGCGATGGGAAGTAGGCAGGGTCATGGGTTTTTTCCTGGAGAAGACAAACTGCCTCAATTTTCATAATAAAAACACTAAGTTTTCAGAAATGTAGGCAAGCATACTATAGAACATTTTCCTTACATTTTATGAAAAATGTCATTATTTTGTGTAACATTTTAAATCCCAATTTTATTAATGATATTTCTTTGCCTAGACCTGTTAAGTGACCAGCTAATTCATAATCACCAGCTCCCACCAGTGCTGGGAAAATGGAAATTGCATGGCAGTTTGCTGCTTTTTCTGCTATTTGCTTTCAACTAACCAACCCACCTTGGGTATGTTGCACATGTGAAACTAACTTAATTTTGTTTCTTATTTTTACTAAGGTATTCTTTTTATTTTTCAACATGGGTTCGAAATGATTTAATTCTTTTATTGCAGTTTGCAAAGAGTGATTATGCTTTCTAAAAATTAAAGGAAGTTCAAATTATTTAAAGGCATTTCATGGGAGGTTTAGAAGCTTAAGATATTGTGTGTGCCCTGAAGAAATCTCATCATTAGATGCCTTTGAAAGCCCTTATTTGTGTTTCACTCTGTCTTGATATGTCTTTAGTTTCTTTAATCACTGAACACAACTGCTCCACACAGCCCCTGAGGCAGAAGTTGCCATAAACAGGCAGTTCTCAGTGTAAGAAAAAAGCAAACTGAGAAAGGTTGTTGAGAATATGTTTACTAGTTTCTCTGACAGAAGTTTTCAATCACCCTACAAACGCCACACAATGCAAATGGCAAATGCATCTTTTCAACTGAATTAGCATCCTCCATATTCTCTGGTAATTACATTTTGTGTCAATTCTAATTGGTCAGGGAAACATGACAACAAATTCTTAATAAAAAAGGCCCTTAAAAGTACTAATTTGTTTACATTTTCTCTTATATGAATATAAAAAAAAAAATAAGAGTTGAATACATTTTCATTTTAATCTATAACACAAATCCTCCTGTGGCAAGAGAAAGAGGTTAGTATAGAAGAAATAGTCACATCCCAGAAAGTAATTTTTAATGTGGCAGTGAATTCTTGGGGTTACAGCATCTAATTCAAGAATGTAAGTTTCTTTATTTTTCTTCCTCCTCCTCCTCCTCCTCTTCCTCTTCTTCTTCTTCTTCCTCTTCTTCTTCTTCTTTTTTAATTAGGCAGTTCTGAGTAATGTCTGAATTCTACCATTCACTAAGTACATAATTTTGTTCATTACTAAACTCTACCAATTTCTGTTATTTCCTTTATGAAGTGAAGAAATTAACAGTGCTTATCTCCCAGGGTTGTTTAAAATGTAAAAGTAAAATGCAAGGCAAGGAGCTGACAGAGAGCTTGTCTGTAATATATTTAAGCTCTTTTCTTCCTTTCCTTTTTCTATTTCTGTTTCATTGGCATCAAAGTAGAATTTTATGATGGAACTATGAAACTGCAATTGTAGCATCTTTTTGTTTTGTTTTGTGTTAATCTCCTTTGGCTCTTTTTTTTTACCATCCTAGTATCACCTCCCCAAAGAAGGCTTCCTGTAATTCTAATTAGTCCCAATACATAATTCTATCTCATTAACCTGATTCCCTTTATTCCTAGCACTTGCAATAATTATCTCTTTATCTATGTAGTGTTTTATAACTGATTTCCAAGTACATTCTGTATCACTGAGAGAGGAGACAGCCTCGCTGTGCTCTATCCATCAGTGTTTAGTAGTCACCCTGTAAATATTAATTAAATTAATGAATGAATGTTCTTATATCTTTTGCTTCGTCTCCAGAATTTGTTTACGCCCATAAAGACCACTGGGGAAAACCTGCTGATGAAATAAAAGATAGTTAAGTGGCATTAACTGCAGCAAAGGAGATCAATATCTCAATAGAAGCCTTAGCAGTGTCTCATAATGGAAAACTGTGGAACAATTTTGTTAAGGATTTAGGATTAAATTAAATGTTTTAAAGTTTGTGTTACAAGTTAGAAACAATTGGATCATTTTGACATACAATGGTACCTCCGTGTATGAACTTAATTTATTTTATGACTTGGGGAGAAATGGTTATGTTTGGGTTTGTGTAGGGAAGATGGTGTGGTGGACTGATACGGTCAACTTCAGCAGGAACACCCAACTTGACTGAGTTGGTGCGGTTCTGTGTGTAGAAGATCCACTTGAGGATTGCTGCTGACACAACATTAAATAGAACTGGTACAGAAGATAGGTGTCAGCTGTTTCCCAGGAGAAGCTGTTGTGGCTGGTTCTCCTCAGCTGTTCTCATCACGGAAGGAGCTTTGGGCCTTGCTGTCATTGGGGATGGCTGCTGTTTGCTTCAGGGGAGCTCTGGTCTTCATCCCTGCTGCAAGCATCATATCCTGGCTCCAGTGTAGATTTCTTCAGCCTTTTAGTGCAGACATGAATGTACATGGGACGTTGCTGTGGGCTTCCAGGCCTTGATTAGATCTTTCAGATCTCCAGTGCACAAATAGACATTCTGCACTCTTCATGCATTTGGCTTAAGTGTGTGTGTGAATGTTGTAAATGTTCTGTATTAAATCTGCTCTCTTGCAAGCCTAATGCAAATGCAACTGATACAGATGGCCATGTTTATACTTGTCACCTGATCCAGGTGGAGGCAAAATTTTGTTGAATGGCTTTGCTTGCAAACCAAATTGTTTGTGAACCAAGACATTATTGTAATTGTTTGGTGTGATAGGCACAGCAAGATGTAGTTCTTGAAGTAAACTATAATGAATAGACTATTTAGTTGCTACTATGGTTCTGTTCAGTGTCTCCAAAGACCCGTGTGTTAGAGGTTTGGTTCCAAGCTTGTGGAACTACTAGAAAGTGGTAGAGCCTTTAGGTGGTGGGAGTTAGTGGAAGGAAATTAACTCATCGGCGAATAATACTGAAGAGGAAGTTGGAACTCCCACCCTTCTTTCTCTCTCTTCGTTTCCTGGCTGCCATGAGGTGAGCAACTTCCTCCACCATTCTCTCCAAATGTGAGTTACTGCGTCCACGTCTCCAAAGCAAAAGGCCATGGATGATCTAATTAAATAATTGAAACTCCCAGACAAAAGGATTCTTTTCCACATTTTAATTTGACTACCCGAAATATTTTGTTATATTAATGTAAATCTCACACAGTTGTTATGGTGTCTCTCTTTCTGGGAACAGATATTTCTGTCTGTGGTTAACATCTGAGCTGCTTTTGGATGTTCTTGGTATTGTTTACCAAAGAATAAGGAATTGGACCCAATCTAAAAATTAACAAAGGGACCTGTAAACAAAGTGGTGTCATATTGTTTAACATATGGACAAAAGTTTGTTTAGTTTCAGATTTTGGAGACTTATTTGCTTTTGACACATGAATGTCTTTACTTTTTCACCATCATCGCTTGTTTATATTCACCTTCACTCAATTTTGAATCTTGTTTTCATTTTGTTTCTGAATTACAATATTCTAGACTGCCTCTTATTTGTATATTTTGGTCTTCTTTATGGAAGAAATGCATATAGTTCTTATTCACATAATAAGAACATATATATATAAATTCAGTCTTAGACACTCATATTTTTTGTCTTCCTTTATTGATTCAGATGGGCCATGTTTCTCCATAATTCATCACTTAGTCTCTGTGCTTAAAACACTCATTTTCTTAGTCTTGCTCATGGTAATTTTAACCTAAATTTTTCTTCTAGAGATCATCCTCATGGTAGTATAATCTACTAGTTGACTTACACTTCAAAAGCAATAGACTCAATGATAATATTTAATGCATATTGGTTGCAGTTTCACTATTTTTGTTTCCTTTATCATCTCGTATTAAATATGGAAAATTTCATAAGAAGTCTTGCGATATACAATTTTAGATGCTCTAGAGACTCTATCCTGCCTATATATTGCTTAAAACAAATATTTTAAATGTCAAGTGTCCTCATCTTAGAGATTTGACTTACTGTGTGAAATGAAATAATATGTGAGAGTTGCTGGAACATCCACAATTGAAGTAGGAATATTTTATTTGGCTTATGGATTTAGAGGGTCTATTTCATGGTAAGCTAAATATAAAGCAGGAATATCATGGTAAAAAGGCATGTTAAAAATGGTTCACCTCACTGCATTTGGAAACAAGAACACAGGAGAAGGGTGTCAATGGGAGACGGACCCTCCAAAGATGTGCTCCAGTGATCTACCTCAAACAGAGCACTTCTACTAACAGTACACTCAACTATCAGCTCATCTATGGCTTACCATACTAATTAGTATAGCACTTCCATGATCTAACCACCCTTTCTGGAGCCCCTTCATCCAATCAGATTAACAACAAAATTAACTATCACAAAATATTTCCCTAACTCACGTGCTCTATTCCTAGCTCACAATATATGTTATTTAGAGGTTAAATGTTCTGGAGATTAGGTCGACAGTGTGCATTTTTCATGACTGAAATTATTGTCCTTAGAAGATATCCCAGAAAACTCTTTTGCCTGTTTTCCAGCAGGTGGGGATACAGCAGGAAGATGGTAGTCTGTAACATGGAAGAGATTCCCCACCAGAACCTGACCATGATCCTAATTTCAGACTTCAAGCCCACAGAACCATAAGAAATATATTTCTGTGCTTATAGACCATACAGTTCTTGACAGTTTGTTATAGTTGTCTGAATGGACTAAGATAGTAAAGTATTGTTATGACCCATAGTAAGCCCTCTGCAGAGCCATAAGGTAAAAAATATAGATTGATTTTGTTCCCTGGGAGTTAATAGGCAAGTGAATGAAATAAACAAGCCAGTGATTCGGTAAATTTTTCTGAGATAAAAAGTTCCTCTGGCACTTGAAGCATGGATCAGCTTTCTCTTACAGAATGTTTTGTCTTTGTTTCTATCTTATTAAATGTGAGGAATATATCGAAGTCAATTTGTTTCTAGTATCTTCGTGAAAAACATATAGGTAGTTTATCATCCTCTAGGACGTTTCAAAGTTATGAAAGACAAAAAAAATTACATTTTCAAATATTTTGCACATAAAACTGCTTCAAAGTAAAACCCAGAATATTTTGCATTAGAAATTGAGTTTCTTTCAGGGAAGGAGTGAATGCCAATATTGTGTCAATTCCTGATCCTGGAATAGATGCTGTTTCACAGTAGAAAATTGCACTTAGTAGGCCTTCAACAAGTACATGTTCATTAGATTTAAAGTAGTAGGGTAACAATCTTAATTTTTCTCTTCTGTAGTTTCATAATGTACTTATTATTTTGGTTAACTGAATAGACTCTTTTATTTTCTGGTAATCTAACTTATTCTCTCACTAAAAAAGGATGAACATATGAAATTTCAAGATGATTTCTGAACGCCTTTTACTGACTGCATTGGAATTTCCTATGCATCTATTAGTTATTTTTGAAAAAGCAATCCCCATGTGTTCAGAGAAAGTGTACTCAAATGAGATCATGAGATGATGCATAAGACAAACATCTGCTCACAAACATATTTGGGAGCACTATCTACTCAAATTCATCTGCATATTCACACTGCACATTTTCAATGTTAAAGACTCTGAAGTGTCCTCCAGAAAATGAACTTGTTTCTTCTCATTTAACCTAGAATTTCTTTGGCATTTTACCTAGTGTTCTTTAGAGGAATTTTTTCTAGGGGTTTTTTATCATTTTTTTTTTTCATTTTATAATGCTGGTGATCAAATCTGGGGCTTTCCATTGCTATGAAAGCATTCTACCACTGAGCTACATATCTTGCCCAAAATGTCTCTTTTAAAGATCCATTTTTATTTAAGCTATCATGCCACAGTACTTTCATAAATCACGATAAATCTTATATATATGTATATATATATATATATATATGGTAAATTATTTTATTTTTAGCTTCAATAGTTGTGAAATGATTTTATATTTCTACCAAATTCCAAAAATGAATTTCTGTTAGTGCATTGATTTTTACAGAACATATAAATTACCAGAGTTGTAAAAACTTACTTGAGTTAAAGGATAATGGTTAACAAAATATGAAGTCACCACATGAACTATAAACAGTTTTACATAATCCTACTCATTTGAAATATATCACATTAATTACTTGCCATAGTAAGAGGAAAATAATCTCCATCTAACTGTTTTCATGCCCCTTCTCCAGTCTAATTTTCTGTAGATTGGCTTTTCCTATGTATGGGTTTATTTGTGCAAAATGCAAATTTTTCTTGTTGTTGTTCCTCCTGCAACTTAACTGACCTTCTTGTACATCACAGTTTTTAAAGTTTCTTTTGATCTAATTCATTATTTGAAGGTCATTTGGCTTTGGCCAAGACAGATTAAGGTTCTGACAAGAGAGAGTCAAAGATCACAGATCAGCTAAGGTAAAGGGTAGGACAGAGATAATTATAATATCTGTAGTATATTCTGTTTCTTTATTTTTTATTTGATTAGCACATGTCTGCAGTGCATAATGATTACATTCATTGTGGGGAGCTGATCCAAGTACATGACACATCTTACTTGTTTTTCTTCCCCTTCCTCTCCCTTCTTTCTCTTCTCTCTTCATCTCCTGATCCCCTTCTTTTTTGCAAAAGATTTATCAATATTTTTCCTTTTATATTTTACATTACTCTATAATTTATATTTTGGGTCTCTCATATAAGAGAAATCATGTGAAATCTGTCTAATTTGTTTCGTCTGCTTTTAGATCTTCTTGCAATGACTTGGCACGTGGCAGCTCTGGTAGAAGATAGCATTGTTGAGATGCTAACAGTGAGCTCACTTAGTGTCAGAATTTCAAGTGTTTACAATAATTTTGATATAGAAAATATAACTCTTGATCTGCTAGATGTTGGAAATGCTGAGTTTATGGTCCCACATCATAAAAGTATGAAGTCACAAACCAAAAGAGGAAGTTAGGGTGTTATTTAGAATAAGAAGGATAGCTCCAGCATTTCCAGAAGGAGCCCCAAATGGGTAGCCACGCAGGCTCTTTGTCAGAAATAATTTATACAGCAAAATTACAACATGGGTACAATGTCAGTCAAACTAGAATCAGCCTAAAGGATAACAAGTACCATCACTTAGCTAATATTGATCTCATAGGGAAGCGAGTCATAGCAAGAGTATATGGAAAGAACAAAGGCATTTTTCAGAAAGGAGGGGAATATAGGCCCCGAAGTTCCAGTCGCCCATCTCTGCGTCAATGCTTGTCTGGCCCCAGTGGAGCAGGCTGTCTGAAGTTGCTGCTCATCTCTAGGGAAGCACTCAGGCTTGGCTATTAAGTCCTGGCTCTCTTTAGATTCTGTTCCAGCCACAATTTTGATGTCTTTATTTATTGTGTGCTGACTTATTTGATGGCTCAGTCTCTTTCTGGCTGCATATTAATTTCCTTCTAATTTAGCTTTCTGTAATAATTTGATTTGGGCTTACAAATCATATACTTCTAATAGGCAGCCCTTAGGTTTAGCCACTTCTTTTTGCATGACTCAGAGGAGTTCAGTATTCTGGGTTTGTTGTTCATAAATTTAGGACTGCAGCAGGTGACTTGGCTGGTTTCCTAGGGGAGATTTAAAAAATAAAATAGAAGTTACTCTCAGGCCTCACACAAAGGTATCAGCCATCTCAGTTAGGGTTTAGGGTTCTATAACTCTACAAATCCCACGTGCCATTCTGATGTGTAGCTAGTTTGGAAAACTAATTCACTGTGACATAAGGCTTTTGGCAAGAGGACTTATATGGTATAAGACAACTTTTTAGTCTGGCTCTCAATTCCCAAGGGCTTTGGGGAAGTGAGGAAGCCTTTGGAAGGAAGTGGCATATCTCTCATTGCTGTATTAAATATTTCTCATTCTGCAGTGATACTACAAGGTTTACGCAGCTTCATGTCTGAGTGTGGCCCCAGGATTTCCCCAGAGCTTCATAATAGCTACTTTTTTTTTTTTTTTTTTTTTTTTTGTGGTGCTGGGGATCGAACTCAGGCCCTTGTGCTTGCAAGGCAAGCACTCTAATCACTGAGCTAAATCCCCAGCGCCAATAGCTACTATTACTTAAGAATGAAATTATTCCAAAAATATGTGCGGCTGATTGAATACTTTTGCATATAACTTTGAGATCTACCTCCACAGTTGTCTATTTCTGTTTCATCTACTGCCTCTGAAAAGATTTTATCTTTCAGCAGTGAGTGACTCTAAATTACTGAGCCACTGGAGTCTTTCCTAATCAAAACTGACCTCTGGAGGCCACCTCTAGCCTAGCCCTGTCCAGGTTTTAGTGCAAAGTGCTCTTCGGGCTGCCTTCATCCTCCAAAGTCCTCTCAGGGTTTCTAGAAATTCACAGCAACTTTTCTAACAGCCTGCCTGTCTCTTGCACAAACGTGGATTCCTGAGAAAAAGTTTATCACTTTCTTTCACTGTGGACTGCAAAGAAGCAGTGTGACACATTGCTGTCTAACCTGCATGGTAACAGATTTGAATAAAATCTTCTTTGTTTGTTTATTTTCTACATTTTTGCTTTGACAGGATTACAGGGTTTTTCATATGTTCATTTAAATGTAATGACTCTTAAGATATTCTACTACTAGTAAAAATTCTAGTAGGAATCATTTATTAAAGTAAGTATAAAAATAATACTTCCTGTAACTTTCTTTATAGCATTCTTACATTATTTTATATCCGATATCATCAGGCCACCTTGTATCAGGTAGTAAAATATTGACATATTTTCGTGATAGTTTCTATCAAACTATAGAATATTATTTTATAGCATCAAATCATTCTAATTTTAAATGTTACAAATTATTATGACTGCTATATACCAGTTAAACAATATTCCAGGTATTTTTTAAGTTATTCCTTTTGAATAGTCAAATGCCTTGCTTCACAGTACGTAGCGTGTGTCCAGAGTTTCCCCATTATATATTTGCTTTATTAAGTTGGCTACACGTTAATCTGAAATGATGGCAATCATTACTCTCTTATATGCTATAATTTTATAAATACATTTAGCTTTTGGAATCTTTGATGGTTTCAGTTCAGTTTATAAAGACTATGACTTAGCTCTTGAAGTGCCTTTGTAGGGTTCTAGGATTTTGCAAAATTTTCTAAAGTGAAAACTGAAGAAAGCAATCAGTCACACATTTTATAAATTTCTTATTGGTATATATTTTATGAAAGTTTATAATTATTATCAAGCTTAGTTTTCAAAGAAAATTTTCCTTACAATATATAATAGAATAATGTAATGATTTCTGGACTCTTTAAACCAGTAACCAATAGGAGCTTTCAGTAACACTCGAAGAAATTACAATTGTATCAGTAACCTTCGCATTTCTTAATGACTTGCTGCCAGAATGCTTGAAAGACCAACTCGTAATTAAAAATAACATTTAAATGTTTTATTTTAAAGCCTTAAGGATAAGATTTAATTTGATTTTTATGTTAAAGAAATAGAAGGAGAGATTGGATAAATTTCACAATGTTGCATTCTTATAAGGTGGCAAAAGAGGGAGCTAAATTAGGTCCCATGTGCCGATGTCTATGCTGTTAACCACTAGACTAAATACTTTCTTAGTAAGATATCTTGTGTAGATATATATTTTCTCCCCACCTTTCTAAAGTATTGTCTGGAACATGTTGGTCCAAGTTGCTCTACTCTTCTGATCATTTTCTATGACTAAAAGCATTCATCTCAAGAAAATTGTCCTGTGTGATAGACAAAGCTATAAATAAATGTAAAGCGACATAATTCAGTAATCAGCACTAAATATCAGATAATTGCTTTTGAATTTTAAACTTTGGATGTGATGTGACTACTCACTGTATTTTGAGATAATGAACTGTGTGAAGTTTGAAAACTGTTTTTCACTATTCTCAATTTTCCCCTAACTTTACACTACTTGATATGCTTTCTGCAGCTCTTGGACCCTTGTCTCAACATAGAGTGGAAGGTAAGCATCCCCCGGAGCTAGCCATATTCCCACTACTTAAATTAGCTGATTATGAGCTGAGGTAGATGTCATTCTCTCTGAGGTGTTTCTCTCTCTGAAATGACCAGTCTCTACAGACCAATTAAGCAAAAGAATGCTGAGTTTCCTGCTTCCGGCAGGTAAAGCTCTCAAAACACATAGCAACTGTCAGCCTATGCACCTCTAAGCAATTTCTGTGAGAAATTTTTCTGAAAGGTTGAGCTAATGGATTTGAGTACAGCTGTGCACAATGTTTTGCCGAGCCAGCAAAACTAAGGAAATGTAAGTTTTTGCCAGTTTCCTAAAACAGCGATCTGGGCTTTCATAAACAAGGACTTGTGAATGTGCATAGGATTCCTTCATTTGAAAAACTGCTTTGCATCAGGGATTAGCAGCAATTTTGCACTCAGACCACCCTGTGGCCTTCAGTGCTTAAACATACAAGTGGCCAGTCAAGTTTCATTAAGTAGATTTGGCTAAGCTTGTACTTTCATCCTTTTCCTCTGCTTTTATCTTCTTTCCTGGGGAATTTCTCAGCAGCCTTTTCTGCATAATGATATCTGAAATGCCGTCACCTCTAACCGATCTCAACTTGTTTGAAGGAGTACCATATATTACTTGGGAATCACACTGCATGCATTTTATTTATATGGCATGTACTCTGTTATACTTTGGCTAATTGGAATGAATTCAGGCTTCAGAATCCTAGGCTCTGGACTTGGATTAGAATCCTAGGTTAAGCCCAATGATACTTGTGTGTTCCTGGATGAGTTAACTTTAGCCCACTTTCAATTGCCATAGCATAGTATCATAAACTAGTAATTTAAAAAGAAAAGAATTTGTTTCTTACGTTTACAGAGGCTGGGAAGTCTAAGACCACAGGGCCTTATCTGGGAAGGGATTTCTTCCTCCATCTTAGCACAGTGGAGGGCATCACATGGTAAAATAGAGAGAGGGAGAGGGAGAGAAAGAAGAATTTGTGCAAGACAGATCACGTTTTTTAAAATATAGTGATTATTGCTATAAAAAATCTGTTATAAAGACATTCATTTATTCATTTATGGAGATGGAGGGTTATAACCTATTCACCACCTCAAAGTCCCACCTTCCAATACTGTCACAGTGGCAATTAAATTTCAAAATATTTTGTAGGACGTATCCAAACCACAATGTTAGAAAACCACCTTCCTTTACCCTTATGATTCTCACTCCCTATTTCAAAGATGGTGCAACTACATCTGCTCACGTGCCTATACTATATCTAAAGCCTGCTAGGACACTCTGCATGTTCAGCGAGCTGAACTCCCATATCCATTATCTGGACATGTATAAAAAAAAAATGAGACTTGAATTTGAAAAAGAAGATCACAATTTTAATACTAGATTCTACTGACTTTTCCAGGCACACTTCTGTATTCACCAACATTATTATTGTTTTTCACACAGAAAGAAACATAGCTTGGGAAAAAAAATTGATTCCTGACCTTTTGTATAGTACACAAGCTAAGAATGATTTTACATTTGAAACATTAATGGAAACAAAAAGAGAATGATATTTTATGATGCATTAAAAGAAATAAAAGTAAATTTTTCAGATCCATCGCCTAATTTTGCACAGACATATGTTTAGGTATTGTCTCTAGCTCCATTAGTACAATCTTCAGTGATCCTATAATATATATGACCTGGTCTTTTATAGATGTTTACAGACAATGGTGTGGGGTATGACATTATAATAAGAATATTTTACTGAGTAAATCACTATTTAAAAATGTCAACTCAGATATTATGGAATCAAACAAATATTCACATTGACTGTGATACTTATGCTGCTTATTCTTTGTGTTCTGAATTTCACAGATGAACAATGAAGTCCTCACAAGCACTTTATTAACACACACACACACACACATTTTTGAGTTAGGAAGCTCTAAAATCCTACATTTTGAGCTAAATGTATCATGTACCTTGTATACTTTTTTTCTGCCTTGAAATAAAATTTTTCTATATGCGATCATATAACCACTAGCCTTATATCTCTAACATCTAGACCTAAAATTCTACAATTTTAATTCAGTGAATTCATACTTCCATTTATCAGCTTTCTTACTATTTAAATGTGTCATTTTATTCAATGTCAAAATTTCAAAACAAAAGTTCATAACTACAAAATATATTTAAAGCATTCAATTTTGAACTCTTCGAAAGTGGTCTTTTTAGAAGAGGGAGTGTTAGGGAATATAGTAAAGGAGTATAAGGGAAAGGGAATAAGTAGGGGAAATGCAGAGTAGAGATGAGTAGATACTATCAACACATATATATTTTATGAGAATATTAAGATGAATTCCATTAATTTTATGTTTAATAGGTGCTGATAATTATGATTTTTAAATAAATAAGAAATTTATCTGTAGGAGAGTAAGCAAAATGAATTTTGAAAAGTGGTCTTTGGAACATTCAAATTTATTTGACCAGAGCGAGCTTTGAGAACTAATGGAAAGCACAGTGAATTAATATTTTGACCCTGTGGCCTTATGGCTTGTAAAATTATTAAAAGATTATCTTTTCCTTTTCCTCTTGGCACTTTAGTGTTTTCTTTTATAATCTAAATATTTCCAAAAATATGATACTTTGAAATTAGTGTTTTGTATACATAAGACAATCAGAATAAGGCTGATTAAAAAAAGGAGGGAAGATATATACATTACATTATATATCCTTGTGTCCTTGTAAGAATTTTGTTTTATTTTCAATTTTTGATCCCAAAATAAATTTGTCCATGTACCTACATCTTCACATAAAAAGATGGATGGAGCACAAAAGGATTTGTATCCAAAGAAACAGGACAATAAAATACGCTGCTAAAAATTAGGGCAGAATGATAGGCAGGAAAGAATGAGGGCACAGCAATGTGGAGACAGGAGTGGTGGGAATGGAGTCACATCATATGACAGGTGAAGAATGGATCAGGCCCTCACTTTATAAAGGAGGATGGGTGGGAAGGGGAAATCAAATGACATGAAACTAAACAGGAAATACTTAAAGAGCTCTAGCTTGTTTATAAGAAATTAAAGAGATTTCCTGGAGATCAAACAGACTTAGCTGTTGCTGAAGGAAAAGATATATTCTGTCTTTCAATGATTCCTTCTTTGGTATGTATTTAAATGTTATTTTATGTTGTCAAAAATTTATTAGATTTTCTAAAATTCCTAACATATCATATGTACTAGATGTTATCTCTAAAATTCTGTCCTTGAAAAAGTCGTGTTCTATATTTCAAAAGAAATTCACAAAGTATCTTTTATGGTTGATTACTTTAAAACCTAAAGAAAGTATTGATATGCAACCATATAATTAAATATTTAAATATTCACAAACTTTTTCACATATGAAAGTTAAATTTAAGGCCCCAAATTAGTATTTGTATTGTTTCCTAGTCCCTTCTAACTCACTTTCCTAAAACTCAGATTTTAAAAGGAGTAGACAAAATTAAAATAAAAGCAAATAGCCATCACCCTTCCTCTGAAAAAAGAAAGAATAATCCACACAAAAAATCTATTACTACACAAAGCAGGTCCAGGTATGGTAGGAAGTGTGGGACATTTTTAACAGTAATTTTCATCTAAACACTTTAACAGTACATGAGAAACAATAGTCTGGAGGAATATACATTTTTCAACATGAGATAAACATCATTTGCTAAATACTGACTTCATGGGTACTGAGAGGTCAATAGAAATGAGCAAATGGTATACAGTTGCTATAACCTATACCAGAATAGTGTGCCCTGAAAGTTTTTACTCAGTAATGTTTGTGTCCGTGTTCCTGTAAGCTCACTGAGGATGACAGTAAAAATGTAGTCTCTGTAGTTTTATAAATGAATGGTTTGTTGTGCATACTGGCTTCAGATATTTAGAGCAGTTTCTCATGTGTGGAGATGCACTTGTTAGAAAGCAACTAATGACAATCACAAGGATATTTATTATATGACTAAGATCAAAGAATATTCCTGTGATACAAGAAAGAGGAAGTAACAAGGCTTTTATAGCACCTCTTGGGGGAAAGGAAATGTATTCCTTTCTTCTTGCTCAAGAGTAAGTCCAGAGAGACATTCATCAGTTTTTATCCTGAGGTGAATGTAACTTAATCTGTGATAGTAAAAGAAGGTTTGTTTTTAAAATTTCTTAGCTACCATTTGTAACTGCTGTTTAAAGTAAAACTTCCTCCAAAGCCCTGCCAGGATTCACCATTTTATTTCAGCTAGAATACTTTGTCTATACCCATTACTTTGATACAATTTACAGTGGTGCTTTGGTTTACGAATGTAATTTGTTTTACAGTTTTGGAGAGGATGGTCATATTTGTGTTCGTGTGGAGAAGATGACCGTGGTTACATTTGTCACCCAATGGGTTTGCCAAATGAAGCAAAATTTTGCCAAATGCTTTTTTTGGCAACTGAATTCTTTGCAAACAGAAGCATTTGTGAACTGAAGTGTCATGGCATTTTAAAATTCTAACAAAAACTGCTTGTCAGAGCCAAAAATTCCAAGATAGTACCAACATCTCATAGCAGTTTGTAACCATTGGAGAATGTTTGGATGAGTACTGAAAGCTGTTACTGAAAGCTCCCTTTGGATTTAAAAGTTCTTGGAGGAAATACATGCAACTTATTATGGATCACTAAATCATACGCATCATTACAAAGAATGCTAGAAGATTATAACAAAAATAATTATATATTTCTCTAGAACTTAAAACAGCTGCATCTTTAAGATTCTGTTTACTATTTATAATCAATTCATATTTAGATTATAGATATGAAATGACAATGTATAATTTCCACTTAAAATACCATAAGCTGTCAAAATGATAAATAAGCACTTAAATTTTGTCGGTGGCTAAATTTTATGCAATCTCTCCTGAGGGTATTTGCATCTTTCCATCCTAGAAGCCCAGCTGTATTCTAATCCAAGTACCAAAACCACCTACACAAACCACCTGCTCTTCACTAGGTCCCTAAGCTGCACTTTCTTTCTTTGCTAAGCAATTATAGTCTATTTATATTCTACTTTATTACTTGCTACGATCAAAATTTTATATTTGTTGGCCTTATCAAGAGCACACATTCCATCTTGTCTTGAACAGGTATCAGAAAACAGAATAAGCAAAATTGTGATATTCTTGACTCTATTCTTAGCACAGAATAACCCCTTTAGTAAGCAAATGCCTTCTATTCTGTTCCCAGGACCATGAAGAAACTAAGACAGATCATCAGGAAACATTATCTTGCCTTTGCTGTATGATCCTTTAATAATTCTTGTGTTGGGACTTCAGATCAGATGTCATTCATTCATTCATTCCTTCTGCTTTGGTTTGCATATAGTTTGTCCCGAAAGTTCATGTGTCAAAGGGTTGCATCCTCAGTGTGGTCATGTGGAGCTAGTGACATGTTTAAGAGTTTGGACTTGGTGGAAGGGGGCTGGGTTATTGGGAACACCACTTTAGGAAGATAACATGGAGTTTTTATAGGATCTTACTTAGTCCCCATGACAGTGGTTTGTTATAGGAAGAGGAAACTCGACAATAGAATATCTCTCACATCCTGCCTCATGTGTGACTGATCTCTCCCTATTAGAATGTCTATTTGTGCCATAATCATCCACAAGGTTGTGACGCCGCTGAGAAGGCCCTCACTGAAGGCTGAGTAGAATGGGCCCTCAAGTCTTGGAGATTTAGCTTGCAAAATTGAGCTAGGTAAACTGCTTTTCTTTCTAAAGTACCCAGACTCAGGTACTTCATTATAGCAAAACATACAGACTAAAAATACATTTTCCTTTCCGTCACGTTTTCGATTAAGAAAACCATTTATTTTGTGCACTGTATACTAAACATAGGAGGGAAAATAAAAATAATACTTTTACTGCTAAAATTAAAATCTTTACTGCATAGAGAATTATGACATAGCTTGGCTAACATACACTTATGCTTATTGTGTTGAGGTAAGCTATAGAAAGTGTGATATCACATGTAGAAGGAAAGTACTTTTGGATTAGTGACCTAATTCATTACCATGTTGCTTCCAGGGACTCTAGAGAGGTCATTATGTAGGATAATAAATGAAAAATGTCCCTTTTGACCACTAACTTACATTTATCTGCAGCTCATTTGTTTTGTCTTTTTCTTGTCTGTCTATATTGATGGCTGGCATGTCCCTATGCCCATCTTCTTCTCACTTCCCCTCTTATAACAAAGTAGAATATTTTTTTTTTAATTTTTATACTATATGTAGTATATTCTATATATTATTAGTTACTGTTTGTTAAATGGGATTCCTTCTTAATTTGATTTAAAAAGTGTAACTCTTGTAAAATTAACACAAAATTTCTGTTAAGTTACAATGTGTTCTATATGTCTAGTCTATACAGTATTAAAAAAAAAAAAAAAAAACCTCTTAAACCTCTATCTACCTTCAGGTACCACCCTGTTTTGTCATGTTTCCACACAAAACTCAAAGAGTTGACTGTAATCCATCTCAGCTTTCTGAATTTCTCTCTTTTGTGGGACCTTTGTCCTCAGCACTCCACTGTAGCTGTTCAAGTACGTGTCACCGCGACCTCCGGTTCTGAAGAACAATGCTCCTTTGTCTCCCCACTTCTTACATGTTCTCTTGGAAGCACTCAAAAAAAGTGAACAGCTCCTCCTTCTTAAAACACTAAACGCCCTTGACTTTTGTGATTTTACCCAGCCCTGATTTTTCTCTTGCTTTTCTGATGTGCCTGTCTGGGTTTAATTTTCTGGATCTTACCACTTTTCTCATATTGTGAGTATAGTTTGCTTTAAAGATGAACTGTTTTTCAGTGACCTCTTTCTTTAGCTTTGTACTTTACACAGTCTGTTACCTGGCAATCATATTCTGAATATGAATGTGAACTTACCTGTGTACCTGCCCATTGCTGCCATGTTTGTACCTAGCCTTGGATTGCATCCTGAATTTCAGGCTCTTGTACCCATGTCTTTGTATCCATTTAGTCTCCAAAATTGAGCTAAATAAATAAACTTCTTTTCTTTATACTCAGCTCAATGGTTGATCAACTTGTGTACTCATAGATTTACTCTTTCTTCTAGCAAACATCCCTTTCTTTGCAATCAAAAAAAAATTGTAAATGCAGAAAGTTGAGTTTTGAACCATCCAGTCACTGTGGCCTTTTTTTTTTTAACCTAGTTTTCAGGTAATGAGTCTTTTTTTCGACATGCTAAGACATTTTGAACTATGATGAGATAGTTAAGGTCATATAAAAGCATTTCTAAAGTCCTCTTTTAGGAAATGTTTAATATACTACAAATAAAAATGATGACTTAATTATTAGTTTACTCAAAGATACTTCTTTATAGAGTATACTGTCTATTTTATTCTATGCCTCTTAGAATCTACTGTTTTTTTTCCTTCTAATCATTTCCTGCAATATTCCAAATAAAGACCAAATCTTGCCTTTTTAACAATTATACATATCTGTTCTAATCAACTTACACAGCTATATTTACTCACATCTACAATGAAGATGCCACTGTTTAATGAATAACATTGGTGGCAAGAAAAGGGAGGGACTTAGATTGTAGTTTTCTCTTCCTAGTTAGTAGACAAAAGGTCTGAGTCAATGCAAAACACAGAATTTCAAACGGCTTTCTTCAAACACTTCAGTAGGATCATGGAAAAACTTTGTTTTTAAGTGTCAGTGTTCAAATTCTAAATCTAAAGATACTGGCTCACTTGGCCTTACAATAGGGCTCAGAGTATTTGTTAGTAGATATTTTTAAATCTGCGTTATCTTGAAGATTCCTGAATATTTCAAATGGTAACTGTGCTTAAGAATGACCAACCAAATATGAATCAGTGTATACATTATAATGAGTATAGATAAAACATTTAAAAGGTTATTTTAAGTTTTTTTTTTTTAAATATGGTTCTAGAGGTGTCGGCAAGGCTCTGAGAAACAAAAAAAGAATAGACTCTCCGAAAAGAAGAATTTGTTAGTTTACCAAATCTGTAAATCAAGAGGAAGAAGTATTGTTATTGGGATCTGTAGCCAGGGAAAAGGTGTTTATGGGGAAGAAACTTGGTCACAAGTAAACAGAATTCTTCTAATATAATAAATTAGTAATCACTCCCAAGAGATCCTCTAGAAGATACAATACTAAAGTTCACTGTCTCTTCTATTTGGGCTCAAAGACTATATGGTTATATGAGCAGCAGAAAATGGACTTTTGTCTAGTCCGAGCTAAGAAGTGGCGAGTCAGTTGCTTACATTGTGACTGAGGATTGTTGGGGAAAAAAGTTGCTTTTGAAACAAAGATCTTGGTAACCTGAGAGACAGATCTGATGCATCATTAAGATACAAATGAGGCAAGGGACTGCTTATTTCCATCTTTACTAAAGAGATGAGGGAAAGAATACAAGAAGCTCGGTGTTATAACAGCTCGCATCAAGGTATGTACAAAGGACCAGGAAGATTCTTTAATACTGCAGTCCTGTCTCTTCTGTCTGACTGAGCTGACACAACCAAAGATCAAAGCAGAATTGTCCTGTGAGTAGCTAAATGACATATAGATGGAACTCATAATCATTTTAAGGATGTTATGGGAAATTGAAATAATGACTAGGATACAGTGTAACTGTGAAAATTACAAAGCTTCTGTTAGGAGAATCTACAAGTTGAAGTGTATCTTCCAATTTAGTGTAGTCTTTTTTACACTTTCTGATGAGGCTAAAGAGATTCTCTTGCCTAGAAGTTATTTAAAGAATTCTTGTAAGTTAGATGCCTCATCACGAGTTCACTCTACTTATGACACTCTTCTGTGTTTCTTCATGGCTCTGGGAGTCTGGCTTATAATGAAGATTTCAAAATGCAGGCAAAGATAGAGTGCTAAGTCCCATGTTCAATTTAGGAAGGAATAGTTTAATGCCCAAACAATACAATTTGCTATTATATGTCTTCCAGAATATTCTCAGGAGCTGTAAAATGAATAATAAACAATTAATACATGAAAAAGTAAATGAAAGAACTTAGGAGAGTATTGAAGCTTAGGAGAGTGTTTCACTTTGAAATACATTGAAATTTCTTTTTGATTGATAATGAAATGTGATATTCGCTTTGGTTTTCACAATGGACTAGAAAACACAAGGTCCGTTCAAAGCTGTGTGTGTAATTATCATCTCCTCATTGAAGTCAGATCCTCAGAGTGCTACTGGTTTAGCAGAAGGGTAAATTATAAATAAAGAATTCTGATTCACCTCACAGCTCTCTGGACTTCAAGGAGATTTTCCTTTCTTAAATTATGGTGCTGAAAACAGGCAAAACACTAATTCTCCCACAAAGTAATAGCCATGATGAATCTAAATGTAGATTTCAGCACAAAATTAATACCTCTCTCTCTAGGTTTGGGTTACTATAACAGAAGTATAAAAGATGTCTGGCTCCTGGTGAGGGCGTGCTTTTTCATTCAAGATGGCCACCTTCCTGTTGCATCATCACATGGCGCAGAACGGGGAGAGAGGAAACACATTCTTGTCTCTTTTCATGGAGGGATTGATTCACTCACAAGAGCTCCATCTTACTATCTAATTTACTCCCAAAGCCTTCACCTCTAAATATCTTCACATTTCCACATATGAAATTTACTATAATAGAAAGAGTCAGTACAAAAAAAAAAAAGTCAGTCGATATACTCCACTTTCTAGAAAGCCCCAATTCATAAATTTAAATTACAATTTTCCTAGAAAGAAAAAGGTGACCTTGCTTCATCATATACACTAGATTTTACCAACTAAGAACCTCAGTACATCAGTACTTCACAGCTTAAAAATGAATAAAAATATAAGAAAGTAAGCTAACACCAGAATCTAGCCACTTGTAAGGAAAGAAATGTTTTTTGAAAAAGAAAACACATATAGCAGCACTCACAAAAATATGGTTTATTCATAATTGATTTAAATATAAATATTTAAGAATGTTTGTATTAATTTATAACATAATGGCCAGAGTAACCATAAATATCACAATGTGTGGGATGCATATGAAACATTATGTATAGGAAAATTTCTTTACTTTTTCTTTTTTTCTTTCTTTTTTGTTTTTTTGAGACAGGGTTTTGCTATGTAGTTCAGGCTGCCTTGAGCTCACTATGTAGCCCAGGCTAGCCCCCCAAACTTGTGGCAATCCTCCTGCCTCTGCCTCTTGAGTGCTGGGATCACAGACATGCGCCACCATGCCAGGCCTATAGGAAAATTTCTGACTTTATACTGTACGTTCAGTTCTGTAAGGGAAGTCAGCCACAAAGTAATTGGGTAAACATAAACTAAACCTCTGAAAGTTAAAGGGAGAGCATGTTCACAGAAAGTAGAAAAATAAAAAAAAATTGTTTAAATTAAGGGGCAATTTAGTTATTTTATGAATGCGATTATGTAGCCAAACCCATGCCAAACTAATAAAAGAAAGAAGAGAGCAAACATACAACTTTTAGAATGAAAAAGGGAGTAAAACCAAAGGCGGCAGTGAAGTTAAATTGCATATTATGAATCAATATGAGCAATACAAATATAAATAAAATGGGTGAAGAAATTAGTATAAAATTACAAATAAACATACTTCAAAAAGAATTATAGAATCTGAACAAGATTACAATGATTAAACAAATAAAATAAGTAGTTATAAACTCTCCCCCGAGAAAACATAAGGTTTTCATAGGACTTACAGGTATACCCCACAAAACACTTACATAATGGGTAAATTCACTTGTACACAAAATCTAGAGAATAAAAAACAACAAAAAAATCCCACTATCCCAGCATACCTACCAGGAAAAGTGTTAAGGATATATTGGGAAAGAAAAAAAGTTGAAATTATGTTATTTATTAAAGAGAGGTATTAAATGCATAAATTACTAGTTATAATCTGGCGATATAAAGAAACATAACATAGGTTAACTACAGAGAGTTTGTGGAAGTAAATGAAGTGTTTCCAAATATTGCAGCATTAGAAAATTTCTTATTATATCCAATTCTTTTTCTTTAAGTTGGTCACAAATAGTTAAAATATTACATAGAACTTAAATATCTTGATGGCATTCAATAACCTGTCACATAGTTATGCTAATAAATAAGAACAATTGAGTAATACACATCTACAAACTCTTTTAGATCATAACATATTTAAAGATGGAACTGTTGAAATACTTTGTGAAGATTTGAAAAAAAAAATATGATCCATTAACTTATCATCTATCTATATTTTATCTAAACGTTTTTCCCATATGTAACTTCTGTGATAATAGAAGAAAAAAACACTGAAATTTCAAAGACAAAGTACATAAATTCTTATAATCAGTATGTGATATACTTGGTCACAGATGAAAATTTTAAATGATTAAAAGTTGTATGTTTGCTTTCTTCTTAAATTTCAATTTAAAAATTTGTTCTTATATATGCAATCCTAAAAAAAAATTATCCAAATCTGTGCAATGTTACTAGGCAGAAAACATATTGTACAACATACTGAACTGCAAATAGCCACAATCAAAAGACAATCTCTCCACATCACATCATAGTCAAAATCTCAGCAGTTCAACACAGGGATACATTCTTCAAAATTGTTAGAGAAAAAAATAAATCACTTATAAAAGTAAACCTATTATAATCACAGCAGACTTTTCAATACAAACTTAAAGGCTATGAGAGCTTTATGTGAAATGGTTCCATCTCTAAAAGAAAACAACTTCCAACCATGATTTATAGACTCTATGGCCTTCTTTTTAAATTAATAAAAAAATAAAGTTTTCCATAACAAAGAGCACCTTGAGAAATGCATAACTACCAAACCAGCACTACACAAAATTATCAAGAATATTCTACAAAGAGACAATGAAACCAACAATACTAAAGAACCTAATAGAAGAAATACACCAGGTAGGGTGAGCTGTTCTGCAAATGGGAAAAGAAAGGAAATGAGCAACAGAAAAATAATGTAATCACAAGAATAAGTCAATAACTTTCAGTAATGGCTCTCAATGTGAATGTTCTCAAATCACAAACAGAGGATACATATTGGTAAAACGAATCAAGAAAGAAAACCTAGTAATATTTAGTATACAAGAAATATATTTAGCCCAAACAAAACTCTACAGATTCAAAGTCAAAGGATGGAAGGAAAACAATATCCCATGCAATGGAAACATGGACAAAAGCAGCAGTAGCTATCCTAATTTCAGACAAAAAAATTTCAAGCCAAAATTTATCAGAAGAGGCAAAGAAGGAACTACATATTGGTTAAAGTAGCAATTTAACAAGGAAAGATAACAATTATAAACATATATGAACCTAACACTGGTTAGTGGCCATAAAAAAAAATAGATTAACAACAGCACAATTATAATGAGGCACTCAATAGTCCAGTGTTACAAATGGACAGATCAATTAAACAACAGCAACAACAACAACAAGAAAAAAAAACAAATATTAGTGTTGAATCAAACGTTTGAAAAGACTTACTGTGTATCTACAAAGTGTTCTTTCCATTCAACAGCAAAATGTACATTTTTCCCAACAGCATATGGGACTGTCTCCAAAATAGATCACATCATAGCCTATAAAGTATGCTCCAGTAAATGCAAAAGAATCAAAATTATTCCATGCATATCATCAATTCATAGTGCAATAAAACTAGGAAACAATAGGACTACAGAAAGTATACAATTACATAGAAATTAAACAGTGCCCTCCTGAATAATCAATGGGTCACAGAGGAAATCATGGAAGAAATCATACAATTCCTAGAATCAAATGTTAATGCCAGTAAAACATTCTAGGACCTAAGAAGCACATGAAAGCACTCCTAAGAAGGAAGACTATAACTGTGAATGCCCAAATCACAAAAACAGAACGAGTTCAAATAAATAATCTAATGATACATTTCAAGATTTAAAAAAAAATAAAGAGCAATCCAAATCCAAATCTAGTACAAAGAAGGAAATTATAAGTTTCAGAGTAGAAATTAATTTTACATAAGTCAGACCTTCATAATTTTTGAAAAAATTAGATGTTTAATTTATTTAAACAAAATGGAAGATTTAATTATCTATGTGCAATGTTTGTCAATGAAAATTTTAGCTTTAGAGAATTTTAGCTTGCTAGAGAAAACAGGCTGATAAATTTTAAATATAAATTTTTAGGTGTTGATTATGAAAATTATGATGAATTCTTATAAATCATGTTTTTTTTCAACTTTTTCTTTCAAATTCCAGGGTTTAGATGCTTAAATGTATATTTTTACTTTAGCAAAAGATACAAAAGGTCATATTTGCACCTGTTAGGTTTAGATTATTAGTCCACTAATTAGAAGTAAGTCGAATAGTCAGAAAAAAAAAAAAGTATTATTTTGTTATCTTCAATCCACTGGTAACCCCTATAAACTCTGCAACCTGGCAGTTCCTTCACCTTATTATCTGAATGTCTCAATCAACTGAATTACCCAAAGTATAAAAGAGACTTATTCACTAAGCATTGAAGATGACATTTTTATGTTCCTGATTTCTAAATTTTCTCATTTATTTGGTGGTTATAATTATCTTCATCACTGATATTCAACATAGATATTTTTCTGCTTAATAATTTTTTACTATGCAATATATACACAAATGACATAGAATAGCTAGTAATTAATTTTAAGGGTACTTTTTATTACTAGATAGATTTTGAGATCATATGTTTTAACCATAATAAATAGCACAACTTTACTTTCTGAAATTTGAAGTACTACATTGAAATCAATTCAAAATGACTAACAATATAGAGGTAATTTACATCGATTTCTTGTAAATGTTGAATGTATCATTTAACTACACATATGAATATAGAATGAGGCAAGAAATCAAAATTGTAAATTTCTCTGAATTTATATTTCTTTTTATCAGATCTTACTTTGCATTTGGGTAGGGTGAATTTTCTCTGTCTATAATCTTTCAAGTAGGAAGACTCTTCAAAGAAAAAATAGTTTGTTTATTTGTGAAATTTGAATACTAAACTTTTTAAAATAAGAAAATGAGTATTTATATGGAGTAAGGAGTATCCATCATACAATTTTTATGGCTTATGTTATCAATTTTGTGAACCAACACAATTGTGAAAGAAATAATGTCATTTTGTCATCCAGTATTTGCTATCATGCTTGTAATGACATTGGAATTTATTTTGCATTTGAAAATATTAAGATACAGTTTGCCAAGCTTTAGAGCTATCCATCGATTGTGGTCACCTGAAATTCTGTATTTACTTTTAGCTGCTAGTTCTGTAGCTTTGTTATCCCTAATATTGACTTCACCTAGGAAAACTCTTAGTATAATAAAACTGATTGCCATTGTTTTACCCCTTTGCCCTCTGGTCATTTTATTTCCTACCGTTTCACATTTCTCACCCCACATCTTTCCCAGTCTTATTGTACTATTAGAAGAAAGAAGTAGGATTTGTTATGGGACAATCATGGAAGTTGTACTCATTGTGTTCAAATAACATTGGATAGTACCACCTCACCTGTGCAACGAGAAGGAGTAACTCTTCTTTTCTACTCTAAATGAAACAAAAGTACTTCTTTATAAAGCCTCTGAAGCTCTTCACTTCCTGAATTTTCATAAACTCCATGACCTTATCTACTATTAATCTTCCCTCTGCTCGTTCTTCTCCAGCTACACTGGTCTGCCTCCAGCAGGCGGCATCTGAGCTATGGACTTCCCTCCGCTAGTTTTTCCTGCAGGTATCCATGCAGCACATTCTTTCATGTTTTTAGTCTCATGACGCGAAATTTCCACTGAGGGTTACCTTTGCAGACTTACTAATGACAGCCCTCCTGGTTCTCTATATAACTCTCTCATTTATTATTTGTGTTCGTGGTAATTCTACCCAGCATAATTGGCTGTTTTTGTGTTCTCTGTCTATAACACAACCAGAAATTCAGCTTTATGATGGCTTTATACCACTCCAGAGTCATTACCATTTTCTCACACATTGTAAAATTTAACTGTTTTGCTATTTCAGTCCCTACTATAATATTATCTTCATGAAGGAAAGAATGTATTCCTGGCATCTAGAAGAGGAACTGAAATAGAACAAGCACTCAGTAAATACTGAATAGTTTCAAACTGTATTATAAAGTATTTGCTCCTGAATTTTATGCACTGCTACAGGAAACAATTTTCTCCCCCCTCATTAATGTGTTGATTATAACTGTATATACACTTAAGAAGACTATGTGTGTGTGTGTGTGTGTGTGTGTGTGTGTGTGTGTGTGTGTGTATATATATATATATATTCAGAGAGAAAGAGGAGAGAGAGAGAGAGAGAGAGAGAGAGAGAGAGAGAGAAAGAGAGTTGTGGGATAGATGGATCAGTAAGTAAATAATGTCTGCTCATAAGACACCCATAAAGTGAATGAAAAGCGCAAGTCCAAGCTCAAATAACATCAGTGGTTAGCCACTTCCGAAAGTTTAGATAGCAAAGACTATAAAAACTTGTAAAAAGAAGTCATTCTGCTTTTAAAAGTAAGTCAAGATTTAAACTTATCCTTGAATAACTGTCTGTGTTTTGACAGAAACATAAGTAACGATACTATACACAGGTCATTGGCTCATATTTCAGCTCAAAATACTCAGCCTAGAGAGGCTTCGCCAATTTCCAGACAGAATTTTAGACTTTTTTTTTTTTAACTCAGAGCCTAGTGCTTGTAAGGCAAGCACTCTAACCACAGAGCTAAATCTCCAGACTCTATTCTTTAAAATAGGCTTATGACTTTGCATACATTTCCTGTTATATTTTATTGTGTGTTTGGGAATATATTTGTATGAAAAATTGAGGAATATCAATCTCCTTCATTATACTTTAAGAATAAATATTATATTTACACTTAGCATTTTATTTTTAGTGCCTTCAAGTTAGTGAAATTTTGAATCAATTTGTTGAGTGAATAAAAGCTATTTTTCTTCGGGAAAATATCTTGAAAATATCTTGTGCCAATTAAACTTAATTGGCAACTTAACTGCATCAAGAAATTCCTTGAAATGTGCCTCCATCCTGGAATGAGTAGTGCTACCCTGATCAGCAGATTCGCCCCTGATGTTCATAGCTGAATGTGCTTTTAGGCGGTGGGGACAGTGGGTCAAGGAGGCTGACATTGGAAAGTATGTCTCTCACTGGTGCACTGCCCTTGCACTCTGCTTTCCATTTGCCATGAAGTGAGCAGCTTTGCTTTACCATTCACTCTGCCCTGATGTTCCCATTCTGGAGGCAGCCAGTCACAGACCGAAAGCTCTGAAACCACAAGCCAAATTCATCTTTTCCTTCATTATGTTGTAGGTGTCTGGTATTTTGTCATGGCAACGAGAAAGCTGACCGATACACTTTTAAACTACAAATTTCTATTTCTTGTTGTGGTAGAAATAGTTAATGATGTAAGAAACCCATTTTCTATCTTTCATATGCTATTGGAACACAAATAAAATATATATTCCTTTGCTTATGATAAGAACCTATTTTAATGGGAATTCATTCTAGACATGTCCTCAGAACAATAGGATATCCATTATACCATTAGATGAAGATAGTTAGATAGATAACCATTTATTTATTCTCTGCACGTTATATTTGCTTCCAATTTATCCCCCTGACTTAACACATAGCAACATAAACTAATAACCATTCTTTATCAGAATCCAGAGTACAACTAGCAACAGTAGACACCCTCACTGGCACAACTGATACACTGTTAAATGGATGCATGATTATATTCCACATTTCACACATAATTGAAGAGCAACCCTGATATTCAGTGGTATTTCACTCAGGAAAGCAGAAACCTCAATAAAATAAAAATATAGTGGTTTATTCCTTTTTGCCCTTATGCCAGACTAGCCTGAGTTGAGAAGTCTTGATTTACTAAAATGTCTTGAGACATGAGTCACTATAAATAGTTTAAGTCACTAATGCTATATTTCAGTAAGGTGCAGCATTTTCCTCAACAAATGAGCAAACAGGATCTTCACTATAAATGGTAACAGAATGACAAATGACATTATCTTTAAATTTAGGATGTGGGATTGAACGCTTCTCAACATGCTCCCTCATAGAAAAGATACAAGCGTAGGGATGAGAAAACTATTTTTAATGTCAACAGGGACAAAGAAGAGGAAGACATGAATACTTGCCAGAAGTTACCTTTTGCCCTTTGCAGAAATACTTTTTATTGCGAATCGTAGATTCTATGACAATAATTAATTTCTTTTAATGTATTTCCAGTATATGCCAATTAGGACACAAAATCATAGGCAGAAAAAAGGCTCATATAGAAAATATTTTAACTTTTTGTATCATGAAAGATTTATGAATTCCTACTGATTTTAACAAATATATAGAGACACTGAACAAGAACAGCACTGCAGAGATAGAAGATCTTAACAGATCCTTTCATGTAATGAGTCATAGAATTGAAAATTTAAGATGACCAAGGCCAAAGAAAAGTCTATTGCCAAGTTCCTGTTTCCAGTGGGACGCTTGTCACAGAATATAGTGCATATGGCAATCTACCGGCAAGGGGCAGCACTAGTTAAAGGCTAATTGGGCCTTGTGTTTGGTGTTTGTACATTGAGTTTTGATTTAAAAAATACTATGCACAATTATTTTCTTCCAACTATACGTATCTTTTAATTTTTTCTGTCTTTGACGTTACTCTCTCGGGATGACTTTGGAATTAGAGGAATAGGGTTGTGCTAGATAGCAGTTTTCCAAACAAACCTGCAGGCTTTTCTCAGTCACCAGTTGTGTGACACTGCATGTGCCAGCGGAGAATTCTGGAGGAGGAGCACTGCATCAGAAGGGAACCTGAGGCCCTGGATTTGCTTGCTCCTCTGCTACACGACGGCCAGAACCCGGCTGGGTTCCTGGCTGTTCTCACACCCTTGTGATTTTCAGAATTGTCTCAACAGGCAACTTTGCTGAGGTCTAGCATCACTCCGGTGGGTACCCGGCCAGCAGGGCTTCTACACATCAGTAAAAAGTTTCTCGGTGAATGTCCCCAGTATCTCAGCTTGCCGTCGAGTCTTATCGAGTGCGATGCCGGGCAGTTTCCTGATTTTCAACCCCGAGCTGTAGCACTTTGGCAACCTTTATCAACTGTCCCTTTGAAGTCACACTCTTTCCTGGGAGGTTTTAAATCCTGGGCTTGGTAAAGGCAAGGCTAAGTGTTCTGTCTCAATGTTAATGGCTGATCCTTAAATCTATCTTTATTAGCGTTTTCTTTACCTTTTTAAATGAGTTATTAGTTAACAGGTCTTTAATTTTTGTATTTAAATAATTGTAATATTGTGTAATATAGTTTGATATAACAGTGTTGTGTGTCCTGATGGAACACTGATTAACATATTACCATTTCCTCTTTAGCCTAATATCTCCTTTATCATGTGCCTCTTGCCTCTTAATTCTATCAAGTTATGCCCTATCGACAGTTTGTACAATGGTCCTCTTGTTTCAACACTTTTGATAGATCAAAAACACATGAAATACAAATCATTAGTAGTAAATATGTATTTAGTTTTTGAACAGAAGTCCACAGTATATCCAAGAAAGATTAATGTTACAATGCTCTGAAAAACACTATTTAAAAAACACAAAGAGCTGGGGATTTAGCTCAGTGATTAGAGTGTTTGCCTTGCAAGCACAAGGGCCTGAGTTCAATCCCCAGCACCACAAAAAAAAAAATAATAATAATAAATAAATAAAAAATAAATAAATAAATAAAAAACACAAAGAAAAAAAATTAGTCTAAGTCTCTGAGATTTCTTCCCCAGAGATGGTGTAATTCAATTATCTTTATAATACAAATTTGCTCACTTAATGAATACTTCAGATTATTCAAGGAAAATCTATCATCTCAGGCCAATTCTTTATCACTGTTATTTACATTATAACAATAATCTCCTGGCTCATTTCCCTAGCTCGCTGCCAACACTAGCTAGATTGTAGGTGGAGTAACTTGCTTTACATGAGAATTAAAACATCAGAAATTTGGAGAAATCTTGACTACATATGCAGTTCCTCATGACATAGCACAACATTGACACTGAATGAGACGACCAAAGTGGTGACGGCAGAAAGGAGTAATACGTGGAGGCAAAGTCCTGTTCTGCTTTTTCCTCTTCCGCTGATATTCTAAATAAAAGCCTGAGAGGTCTCAGCTTCCGTGCGTCTCCCAGGAGTCTCCCTAATGCTGGGCACTTTCGGTTGGGATAGCCCCTCTGGGCCCTCTCAGAGACTGAACTGAATCTCATTAATCATTCATGTTCTACACTGCTCTGGTCACACTGCTACAGACCTACCTAAATGTTATGTTTGTGAGGTGGGCAGAATCAGTAACGGAATTCGAGCAATGAGTCAAAAATATCTAAGAGTTGAAGAACACTGGAGTTTTAAGTGCAGCACCTGAAATTGTTATTTCAAAAGTTTCCAACATTGTATATTTTAGTGTTTTAAATAAACTGAAATGTCAAAATAGATGACGAGCAGTTTAACATTGTGGAGGTTCTTGAGAAGACTAATTTCAATGATGAATTGAGAGAAAATCTGATTGGAATTGGATGAAGAGATAACAGAAAGTGAACATGTACCAGAAACTTTACGTGCAAAAGAATTAGAAAGTAGTGTGATGATTTAACTTTTCTACTTTTCTTATATGAGCAAAAATACCATCCTGAGTATTCAGTAATATATGATTCAGTTGAAAGAAAGTTCATCAGTACAAAGGAGATATCCAATAACTATTAGAAAAAAACATTTAATAGGAAAAAGAAGGATTGATTTTGTGACTTGGTGGCGAGGATAGATTTTTATGAGTCTATATAGTTAAATGTAGGAAATACAGAACATGTGGCCAGAGGTCATGGGAGTAGCTAGATGGATTTGTGAAAGCTCATAACCTATAAGATCTTCAGTCCTCACTTCCTTTCCACGGGTAAAACAAATCTATCAC